>SJYC01072331.1:0-15217 GCA_006408675.1 Madoqua kirkii
ACAGCGCACTGAGCAGAGTTTCCTGTGCTGTAGAGTAGGTTCTCATCAGTTATCTATTTTACACGTAGTATACGTATGTCAACCCCCATCTCCCAATTCTCCACCCCCCTTTCTTCCTTGGTATCCAAACATTTGTTCTCTATGTCTTCGTCTCTATTTCTGTTGTGATTCAAGGGATAGTAACACTTATCTTCTAGACTCACCATAAAGGCTCGTCAAAGAGTATGGCATATTGCAGGTGTCCTATAAATATTACTTCCTTTTCCTTCTTGTCAAAGGCCAGATCCAATTACATCTTCTCTGAGTCACTTCTTACTTTTAACACGTGGAGATTAAATCTGCAGCTAAGCCATAGCTCTTTCATCCTGTACTTGTACAGTTTGCTTTTTAGATCTAAGTATTGAATTTAAAGTTTTTCCTGCCAAATCTTCTCTTGTTATTTCTACACACTATCTTCACCTTTCCAGAGCTTCTGGTTTCTGATTCATGGTAGCTAAACTTCCCAGTCTGTGCCATCAGTAGAGATGGGCAGAGGGTTCTCAAAGTCTTCATCTGAATTATGGATAACATTATTGAACAGAATGGAACAAAAGATAAAGTCCTTTTACACCTCCAAGTTCCTAGCTTGGTGCTGGCAGATTAACCCTATGTTTAGTTTTAATGTTGGTTTCAAATGAACCAAACTGTATCTCCATTCAGTTCACATGTCAACATTTCTCCACTATTGCATTTGTGGCAGAAACTATTTTCTTTCCCCAATATCCAAGCTTTCCTTCCTCCCTAGCAACAGAACCCTATAGATGTTATAGCTGCACTGAGCCCAGCCTCCCTTGTAGCTAGGTATGGCCATGGACCTCCATTCTAATCAATGAGTTTAAATAGAATTGCTTTGTGGAACTTCAGGCAAATCTCCTTAAAAGTGATTCAGCAGGAAAAAGCTAATCCTTCTTCCTGGAGCTTGAATGTAGATGTAATGGCTGAATCTCCAGCAGCCATTTTGGGATGTGAAATTAAGGATGACAGATAGACAGAATTTGGTATTTGCTGAACAGAGAACCATGACAGCAAGCCACAACTGCCTAAAAATTTTCTAATAGGAGAGAGAAATAAACTTGTATTTTGTTTTTAAACTGTTGGATCTGTTCCTAAGGAATATGCCTTGTCAAAATCCAAATACTCTGTGTCAGGCAAGCAAGAAAGAAATACTATGTGTTCTGATGAGAATCTGGGGTATCTTCAATATCTGGAAGTGTTCTACACATCCACAGCCTTTCCAACTTTGGGAAATTGCTTGAGAGGTCATTATAAATGGGAGAAAAAACAAAAAGGGAAATTGTCAGCATGTGTTTGAGTAGATCTCCTAATGTTGAGAGCTAGAAAAGGCTTTCTTTAGAGACCTGGGCCATTTCTAACAGCTTCCTTTGAAATCACTAATTATGCTCTAAAAGAGAAGGCATCACTGGAGCCAGAACCAGCAGCCAATTACCCACAAGAAATCACTCACTGTGTGGGCTGCTTTCTCTCTCTGTTCGCATAATTTCAAAATGTAATTTCTAGAATCATGCTAAATACTTGTAAACAGAGATTGGTTTAATTGCAAGGAGGAACAATTTCAGGGAATAAAAATGAGAGTTGTTTCTCATTTGGCAGATAACATAGCAGTGCTCTTTGGGTCTGATGTGCAGTTCCCATCTGTCTTCCCACCCAAGTCAGGTTCCTCTGTGACTCCCATGAGAGGTGCTGACTCCAACAGAAGGTAGAGATTGCTATGGAAAGGGTGTAACACGTGGACTCAGAAGGTATGAGTTCAGATTCCAGCTGCAGCACCTACTAGGTTATCATCAGCAAGCAAATTGACTTTCTTGAGTCTCCATTTCCTCATCCCCAAAAATGGGATGCCCCCTGGGCTTAGGTGCGCAAAGCAGGCCATACACACGTGTGAAGTGCACTATCGGAACGTTGGTTCCGTGAGAGCTGTGGCTCAGCTTTATTTCCTTTTACTTTCTCCAGGGTTCTGAACAGTTCTTGGAAGATAGTGGGGGTGTGTATCATCTTGTACTGCCACAAAATTGTGGCATTAGTGGCGTGTGTGCTCAATGGTGTCTGACTCTCTGCAGTCCCATGGACTGTAGACCATCAGGCTCCTCTATCCAGGACATTTTCCAAGCAAGAGTACTGGAGTGGGTTGCCGTTTCCTACTCCAGAGGATCTTCCCGACCCAGGAATTGAACCCACTCCTCTTGTATATTCTGCACTGGCAGGCGGATCCTTTACCACTCGTGCCACCTGGAAAGCCCATACAAAACGTAAACAGTGGTAATGGCTATCACCATCAACACTGGCTCTTCACAGGTCTGCAGGGTCTAGCTGATTTGGGCTGGGCCGGGTTTGTCTTCACTGGACTGGTTCATGCTTCGGCCTCAGCTGGGGCAAGCCTGATCCATGGTTTCGCATTCAGCTCTGGGGCCTGAGGGCTGGTCCTTCTCCTGGTGATGGCAGAAGCACAAGATGAAGCAAGATGGGACGCCTGTGCCTTGTTGGCTGTTGTCCCATTGGTCAAGGGCAAAAGCCTACACACGATGGTGGGAATTTCACTCTGCCCACAGAACAGGAAGAGACTGCAGAGTTACATGCCAAAGGGCATGAGTGGATGGAGGGCAGAGAATTGGACTATTAATGCAATCTGCCACAAGATGCGATCAACTATTGGGTTAGCAAAAAAGTTCATTTGGATTTTTCCATAAGAGGTTGCTTACGAATGAACATTTTGGCCAACCCAGTATCTACAGCTGACATGAATATATAGGGTTTTTTTAATGTAGGAAGACAAAGGTGAGATAGTTGAGGTTCTTAAAGCAGACCCTCTCCTCGCCCATCAAAGGTCTCCTTCTCCCATGTTCATGATCCTTTAATTAATGGTAGGAAAACCAGCTACATGACCTGACAAAGCCATGCAGAAAAAGAAATTCACTGCATTCCTTCTCTCTTGGAGTTCCCTCCTTTCTCTCTAGCCTTTCCTGTTTGCTCCTCCAAGCAGCCAATCTAACTGTTTTCAGCTCATTCTTGACTAATTGTTGCTAACATTGCAATTCACTCCAGTGTGCTACCTAGAGACCTTGCACCAATTTAAAGAGTAGAGGGACAACCAAAGTGGAGAAAACCTTTCTGTCTTTGCATCACAGGCAGTCTTTAGATAGCTTCTTGAGTTGAAACAAAGAATCATTTAAAATCATAGTAATTATTTTTATTTTTTTATTTTTTATTTAATGCTTTATTCTATTTTACAGTACTGCATTGGTTCTGCCATACATTGACATGAATCAGCCACAGGTGTACACGATCTCCCCATGCTAAAGCCCCCTCCCACCTTCCTTCCCCACCCATCTAGTAATTATTTTTAAAAAACCAAAACTGAAGCTGTTCATGGTGGCTCCCTTGAGGAGTTAGAAAAGAGGTAGTCAAGGGGTAAGAAACCTACTTTGAGCTTCCCAGGTGGCTCAGTGGTAAAAAATCCACCTGCCAACGAAGAAGACACAGGTGATGCAGGTTTGATACCTGGGTCAAAAAGATCCCCTGGAGAAGGAAATGGCTCTGTTCAGTTCAATTCAGTTCAGTTGCTCAGTCGTGTCTGACTCTTTGCGACCCCGTACACTGCAGGATGCCAGGCCTCCCTGGCCATCACCAACTCCCAGAGTTTACTCAAACTCATCTCCATTGAGTCAGTGATGCCATCCAACCATCTCATCCTCTCCCCTTCTCCTGCCTTCAATCTTTCCCAGCATCAGGGTCCTTTCCAATGAGTCAACCCTTCGCATCAGGTGGCCAAAGTATTGGAGTTTCAGCTTCAGCATCAGTCCTTCCAATGAACACTCAGGACTGATCTCCTTTAGGATGGACTGGTTGGATCTCCTTGCAGTCCAAGGGACTCTCAAGAGTCTTCTCCAACATCACAGTTCAAAAGCATCAATTCTTCAGCACTTGACTTTCTTTATAGCCCAACTCTCACATCCATACATGACCATTGGAAAAACCATAGTCTTGACTAGATGGACCTTTGTTGGCAAAGTAATGTCTTTGCTTTTCAATATGCTGTCTAAGTTGGTCATAACTTTCCTTCCAAAGAGTAAGCGTCTTTTAATTTCATGGCTGCAGTCACCATCTGCAGTGATTTTGGAGCCCCCCAAAATAAAGTCTGACATTGTTTCCACTGTTTCCCCGTCTATTTTCCATGAAGTGATGGGACTGGATGCCACGATCTTAGTTTCTTGAATGTTGAGCTTTAAGCCAACTTTTTTGCTCTCCTCTTTCACTTTCATGAAGAGGCTCTTTAGTTCTTCCTCACTTTCCACCATAAGGGTGCTACCCATGTCAATATTCTTGCCTGGAGAAACCCATGAACAGCCTGGTGGGTTACAATCCGTGGAGTCTCAAAGAATCAGAAAAGACTTAACAACTGAGTTGGTGAAGGACAGGGGAAGCCTAGTGTGCTGCAGTCTGTGGGGTCGCAAAGAGTGGGACATGACTGAGCAGCTAAACTGATACACTTGAAGTCGCTCAGTGGTGTCCGACTCTTAGCAACCCCATGGACTGCAGCCTACCAGGCTCTTCCGTCCATGGGATTTTCTAGGCAAGAGTACTGGAGTGGGTTGCATTTCCTTCTCCAGGGAACTTCCCGACCCAGGGATCGAACCCAGGTCTCCCATACTGTAGACAGGTGCGTTACCATCTGATGAGTTTCCCTGTAGCTCAGCTGGTAAAGAATCTGCCTGCAATGCAGGAGACCCTGGCTTGATTCCTGGGTCAGGAAGATCCCCTGGAGAAGGGATAGGCTACCCACTCCAGTATTCTTGGGCTTCCCTGGTGGCTCAGACAGTAAAGAATCTGCCTGCAGTGCCGGAGACCTGGGTTTGATCCCTGGGTTGGGAAGAGTCCTGGAGGAGGAAATGGCAACCCATTCTAGTATCACTGCCTGGAGAATTCCCACAGAGAAGCCTGGCAGGCTACAGTCTATGGGGTTGCAAAGACTCAGACATGACCGAGTGACTAAGCACATATAAGATGATGGAGGAGATATTCCCTTTGTATTTTATGCCTTCCTGTGCTGTTGGAGGTGGGGAGGAAGTCTAACATGTTATTTTTATGATACATTTTTTTAAGAGGCTTGAAGAAGCAGTTTGTGAAACGCCCTTCTTGGATGTGTGCTTTCAAGCCCCAGAGAGATGAAGCAAGTGCTGCAGGAAGCAAATCCTGTGTTGAATGGAGGCTTGCCTCCCCTCCTCACAGGCCCTCTATTTTGAACAAGAAAAAGAGCCATTCACCCTATTCCATAATAATATGGAAGAGAGCATGAACAGAATTAATATTCTCATCTGCTCACCTAGAATGAAATGTCACCAAGTGAGTAACAAAGCAATGACTACCAACGCTGAATGAGCAAACTAGTGAGGCAGATGGGGAAGTCTTGTTGTACTACTGATTTTGGGGCTCTTTTGCTTGTCTTTTCCATTTCTTCCTGCCTCCTTCAGGCTTCCTGTGGGCCTGGGTTTGTATAAAGAGTGTGTTTGGAGGAACATATTCTGGGAAGGCACAGGCCTCTTTTTAGAATTTGCAATTTGGTTTTTAAATGTTGCCATCCAGCAGGAAGGCACAGTAGGAAAAGGCATAGGAGATAAGAGAGATTTTTTTTTTTGGAAAATGCTGTTCATGGCTCTCATTTGAGTAAGGCTTGGATGGCTCTCTTCTCAAGGTTTATTTCTGCTGCAGAGTTTAAGACTGTGGACAACCTGCTCAGAGTTTTACTTTGCATAATGGCTGGATAGGGTCCTTTGGCTACCGAGTCCAACTCTGACATCACAGCTGATCCGAAAGCTGCGACTTTCTCCTGGGGAGAGACCAGGCCCAGCCTCCTCTGAAATGATGAGAAAACAGACCCCAGGACTCTTGAGTTCCTCACAAAAACCTGGTGTGTGCACGTAGTTGTGTGTGCTGGAGTGGAGGCACTTGGGAAGAGAAAATTCCAGAGCAAAATGACTTTTCTGAAGAATCTGCCTTGTGTTCTCGTTGCTCAGGCCAGAGTGAACAGAGAAAATCATAGAAAGGAAAGCTCCAGCCCCCAGTAAACGAAGACAGATTGAGACAGGCTGGGACCTGGACCCGTTTGGGGCAGTGCTCACCGTGCACACACCTTTCCTCCAGCAACAAAATACAAAGAAACTATATGGGACTAAAAATAACTGCATGCTTGGTAGTTGGGGCAAAAGTATGGACAAAAGATACAGAGACCAAAAAACCCAACTGCTACTTTTGAAGAGCCAAGAGGAAAAGCAGGGTACTGTGCATGCCCCTTGTACACAACACCACCAGAGGGATGGGCAAAGCATCTAAGCTACCCCTCCTGCCAGACCCCTGGACATGCACCTACCCTTACCCCATATAAGGAACAAGCTCCCTGCCCCTTACTTTCTCAGAGATTTTGCTCCTTGCTGCTGTACTGGAGGGGAGGTGGGGCAAGGGAGTAGGGAGTGGGAAGGGGTTGGGAGGTTGTAAAAGCCTTGCCTGAATTTCTTGTCTGGCCTTTAGTCAATGTCTGTTGATCCGCAGAAGGCCAAGAACTCTGGTTAGTATCAAAATGACCACATGCCTCAAAGTCACTCTGACCTTGCAGCCACTCATAATGGGCCTGGACTGCCAGGTGACCTTGAAACTCACAACTTGGCCAAAATCTTTTGTTAACTGGGAGCCACAAGTGTTGGGTTGGTTGTCAGTTGGCTCAGGGCCTGTGAAGGAGAAAAGGGTTTGATTGAGCCCAGGTCACAGTCCCAGGTCCGCTTTGCTTGCTTTTCCTTTGCGGAGATTTTCAGTCTATTGCAGCATCTCCCCCATTAAAGTAAATAGGCTTTCCCAAGAGCACATCTTCGATATTTCTGCAATTGTGCCATAGCCAGCTAATGTGTAATGCTGTAGTTTAATAGTCTATTAAAACTCAGCACTGCACATTAAAATCTCTACTGTATCACTGCGGATCTACTTAACAAAGGCGAGGTCCCTAGAAAGCACTATACACTTGCCGAGAGTTGCTGCAACAGAACAGAGGAAGTCTCCTAGGGCAGAAAAATTTAAAGGGGAAATGGGGTGGAGAAAGACCAATAAACACCTCCCCTCTGCTCCCTCCCCCTGCAGAGCAATCCCTTGGCCTGCCTGGAAGGGACACAGTCTGCTGGTACTCTAGATGGAGGCTGGAAATTCTTAAGAGTTTACCACCAAATCCCTTCAGATAAAATCTCATCACTCAGATCTTTATTTGGAAGCACTTCAGTTTCCCTTCTCTCCTTCTCAGAAAGAAACAGGGTTCAGGAAATCTGCCCCCAGCTGGGAAACTGCACCAGCCGTTCCTCCCTCCAGAACAATTGCTGGGGCGGAGGAATTCTTCAAACAGCTGTAAATCCTCCCACCAACAACTCCCTCCTTCAGAAACTACAACAGAGCCCCACATCAAAGCTTCCCTTCAGCTGCCAAGAGGAAGAATCAATAGTTTAACAGAAAGGAAGCAACGTGGTTGCTGGGTTTGTGGTGTAAACACCTGTATTGCAAATAACCCAAATGTCACCTAAGAGACAGGGGAGGCAAATTCCTGGTGCTTCAGATTCTGAGGAGCCCCGGGGAGGAATTCCCACATGTGAGCAGTCGGAAGACCAGCAGCGGCTTTGCTGCCGACGTGGGAAATCAAGGGCAGATGGAGAGAAGAGGATGTGTGTTGAGAGTGGGATGTTCAGAGCCAAAGGCCTGGGGAGGGAGAAAAAGTGGAGATGTGGTGAAACCGCATGACTCAGATGGGACTTAAGCCCACAGTCTTCTCATTGAGATCACACGCCCCATCTCAGGACTTGAAGCCTTCATTCTTCATGTCTCATCACAGAAAAATTAAGTGAGAGACAAAGTGATAGGTAAGAAGTGCTTTCATTTAGAGTGATACACATTCCATAGACGGAATACAGCCTGTCTCAAAGAGGCAAGAATGGCCCTGAGGGAAACACACTTCACAGACAGGGCATGGACCATCTCAGGAGGCGAGAGGCCCTGAAATGTGAGGTGGTTAGTTTTTATGGGCTGGGTAATTTCATCAAACCAGTCAATCCTAAAGGAAATCAGCCCTTAATATTCGTTGAAAGGACTGAGGCTGAAGCTGGAGCTCCAATACTCTGGCCATCTGATGCAAAGAGTGGACTTATTGGAAAAACCCTGATGCTGGGAAAGACTGAGGGCAGGAGGAGAAGTGGGTGACAGAGGATGAGATGCATCATTGACTCAAAGGACCTTGAGTTTGATCAAACTCCAGGAGATAGTGAAGGACAAGGAAGCCTCGTGTGCTGCAGTCTTTGGGGTCACAAAGAGTCGGACGTGACTGAGCAACTGAGCAACTGGGAGGATTATTCCAACAATGTTGGAGAAGGGGCAGCTATTTCCAGGAATTGGGCCACTGCCCACTTTTTGGCTTTTTATGGTCAGCCTTGGATCTGTCATAGCACTCGTGAGTGTGTCATTTCGCAGCTAATGTATTACATGAGCTTATGATGAGTCTCAAGATCTACTGGAAGCTGAATCTTCTGTCATCTTGGATCTAGTTGATTCTAAAGACTTTACGTTGTATCCTCAAGGGCTATGCCATTCTTTCAGAGGTTATGCCCTGCCCACTTCCCTCCTGTTTCAGTGAGAGAGACATACATATTGGAGTGGGCATCAGGAGCTCTGCCAAGCTCCATGCCGTCACCAGGCACTGATGGCTCAATCTGATAACCTTGGGATCTTCATCCACCTGAGAAAACCAGAATATGTCAACCCAAAGTATGTCTCTTTGACATAAAAATTATTTTGAGCTGAAAGTAACTCAAAAAAGCAGTAAATGCAGATAAATCTTCCCCTTTTCTGCTTAAAGGCAGGAATAAATTCTCTTGGAAACAGACTCTTATCATTCCAGGAAGTCACCAGAGGAATCTGCAGACAGACCTTGATAAACTAACCCTTATAACCCTTATCTTCTTTCTAAGAAGGAAGATAAGGGCTCCTTAGCTTAACTGGACCACCCCCAACTGAAACTCCTTTGTCTTGTCAGTTCTTTACAAATGTATCATTTCTTGGCCTAAAAGGCAAAAATCTTCCTACTCTGGTCACTTCTGGTCTTCATTTTTTCATGAAGGCTCCCATGTACGTGTATAAATTCAATAAAATGTATATGCTTTTTTCCTGTTAATCTGATTTGTCAGTTGCATTTTCAGACCCATCCAGAGTCTGAGAGTTGAGGGACATTTCCTTCCCTAAAAAGGATGCTCTCAAAGTTTCCCTCAAGGTCTTTAACCTACATAGCAGATGTGAGAGGGAGAGGGAAAGGGAGGGAGAGAGGGAGACAAAGTGTAGGGGTGTCCATCTTTGATCATAGTGGTTTTTAAATTCTTGCTGCTGCTGCTGCTGCTAAGTCACTTCAGTCATATCCGACTCTGTGCAACCCCACAGACAGCAGCCCATCAGGCTCCCTTGTCCCTGGGATTCTCCAGCCAAGAACACTGGAGTGGGTTGCCATTTCCTTCTCCAATGCATGAAACTGAAAAGTGAAAGGGAAGTCGCTCAGTCATGTCTGACTCTTAGCAACCCCATGGACTGCAGCCCACCAGACTCCTCCATCCGTGGGATTTGCCAGGCAAGAGTACTGGAGTAGGGTGCCATTGAGTGCCACCTAATTTACTGGACTACTATGCTTTTGAACTGTAGTGTTGGAGAAGACTCTTGAGAGTCGCTTGGACTGTAAGGAGATCCAACCAGTTCATTCTAAAGGAGATCAGCCCTGAGTGTTTTTTGGAAGGAAGATGCTAAAGCTGAAACTCATGTACTTTGGCCACCTCATGAGAAGAGTTGACTCATTGGAAAAGACTCTGATGCCGGGAGGGAGTGGGGGCAGGAGGAAAAGGGGACAACAGAGGAAGATGGCTGGATGGCATCACTGACTCAATGGACATGAGTCTGGGTAAACTCCAGGAGATGGTGATGGACAGGGAGGCTTGGCGTTCTGCGATTTATGGGGTTGCAAAGAGTTGGAAATGACTGAGCAACTGAACTGAACTGAACTGAACTGATGATGTCTATAGTGGTTCCATGTCAAAAAGTCACAGGTAGCTTCAACTTGTGATAAAACTGTGTTTCTGGAGCAAAGCACCAAGCTATCTGGATTTGGTAATGTTGGGAGAGTGTGTAATCTCCTCGATTCTGTCTCGTCACAACAAAAATTTGAAGCGACACACTAGCGTCACAGCTCTGTGTTACAGCTCAGTTTTATTTAGAAAATAAAGGAAAATACATCCTTGAGGCATGAGGGCATGCTGACCCAAAAGACACCAAGAGAAGAGAGAGAGACCCCCTGGCCCTTTGGCTCCTCTTTTTATATGTTTTCCTCTCCCCCTGGGCCTGCTCTGTGTAAATGGGGCTAGCCAGGAGTGCTGTTTGTTCTACTTGAGGTCCTCACTGTGGTCCTCAGACCTTCCTTTGTTCTATTTTCAAGGGCTTTTCCCTTCCTTGTCTTTTGGCCACTGCCATTCTGGACTCCTGTTTCCTATTCTAACTGCCTAACAGTAATTTAAACCAAGCACATTTACTCCCTGAATGCAAACACTTGACCCACCTCCAACAAGTGATGATCCACAAAGCAGCCGTGGTTCCATCTCCTCCTGACTCCACATGGAGACCTCAGTGGCCCCAGAGCTTGCCAAGATCATCATTTTCTGTGGCTTTCTCTTCAGATATTTTCCCCAAGATGCCAGCTGGGACAGGGAGAGCAAGTTGCTGGAGTTTTACCAATCATCCAATTCTTCTCAGATCTCACATAACTGACATGGTTTTGTGTGCTGACTCCACACCTGGCTTCCTCTTACCTCTCAAACAGCTGGTCTCCAAGGCCCTCACCTGTTTACCTTTAATTTCATCTAAGTTTGTATCTCACTGTAGTGTACAGTTGGAATTACTTGAAATCCTATTGAGGATAAGGTGGATACCAACACATGAACAACCCCTTGAGCTCTTTCTTGCCCAGTTGTACATGCAGGTGTATGAAACAGGGGGACTAGGACGATAAGAAAAGATGGCTAAAGTAGAATTGCCTTGAGGGACTTTGCTGGTGATCCAGTGGCTAAGATTTTGCCTTCCAAGGCAGAGGTACAGGAAGCTTGAACCCTGCTCAGGAAGCTAAGATCTCACATGCCTCACGACCAAAAAAGCAAAACATAAAATAGAAGCAATGTTGTAACAAATTCAATAAAGAGTTTAAAAATGGTTCACTTAAAATAAATTCTTTAAAAAAAATTGCCTTGATGAATTGGGATAGAAATGAGGTAAACTTTAAACTTAGAGCTGAAGTGAAATGAGGTGGGCATCAGTGATGGAATTAGTGTGACATCTTTGTATGCATGACAATGTGTTTATAGGAGGAGGAATAAAGAGCCATAAGGACAAAGTGACTTCCAAAGGGAAGGGTGATATATTCTTTTGGTTCTCAATTCAGTGCAAAGGCACTGAGGCTCTGCTCAGGAAGACCCTGTGTCAGGGAGGGGCCCTCAGCTTAACTGAGCCCTTAAGTGGGGGCAACAGCTTCCCTGTAAGGACTCAGCTCACTGAGTCCTTACAGTGATCCGCCCAGACAGGACTTGTTTCTATGTTGTAGATGGAGAAACTGAGGCAGACATGGGTTAAGTAACAGGCTGCAGGATGCAGAGTTGATGCTTTTGAACTGTGGTGTTGGAGAAGACTCTTGAGAGTCCCTTGGATTGCAAGGAAATCAAACCAGTCAATCCTAAAGGACATCAACCCTGAATATTCAGTGGAAGGACTGATGCTGAAGCTGAGGCTCCAATACTTTGGCCACCTGATGCAAAGAGCTGACTCACTGGAAAAAGACCCTAATGCTGGGAAAGACTGAGGGCAGGAGAAGAGGATGACAGATGGTTGGATGGCATCACCAGCTCAATGGACACAAGTTTGAGCAAGCTCTGGGAGATGGTGAAGGACAGGGAAGCCTGGCATGCTACGGTCTACAGGGTCACAAAGAGTTGGATGTGACTGAGCCCGAACTGACCAACAACAAAACGGGCTGCAGGATGCACACCAGCAAGAGACATTTTCTTACGTTATATTATGAGGCCACTTAGTCCACTAAAAACTATAAAATCATGAATAAGCCAGTGTCTTCTCCCTCAAGCCATGTAAAATTTGGAAGACAGAGGAAGAAAGTCCAGGAATGTCAACTGCATGAAAAAGGGACAAGAAGGACAAAACAAGTTATCTTCAGGAAGCTGTTTCCTCCGAAGTTTCTGAGGTTGGAGGGAGCTAGGGAAGCAGGCCCTGCGCCCTGCTCTGGGACCCACCACAGTCTTAGGTCTAGAAATGTCCCAGGTAGTCAGACAGGGCTATCCTGTGTCCTCAAGAAGGCCTCAGATAATTGTAATAGCATCTGTTTGTCTTTAGGTGAATGGCTGACAAATGGAAGAAGGAGAGCTCTACCCACAAACCCAGGGAGAGGGCATTCAGAGGGGAATGCCCTTATCTCTGCCCCCAGCTGTGAGGCTGACTGATGCTGTTAAAATCCCCAGGAGTCTGTGCTGTCAGCATTTCTGGTGGTACTGGAGTTGGAGATGTGGAGGGACAGGGGGAGGGATGGGGGAGTGGAGAGTGAGCGAAGCTGCCTGGGAAATGCTTGGAGATTCCCTTCTTGAAATAGTCCAGGTGGGAGAGGTGATAACCCAAGAATGAAAATGCATGAGACAAAGGATATTACGGCTGGTGCCCACGATAGTGTGGGGTAGATGAGGTCCAAAGACCAACGTCTGAAAAATACTTTGCTTGCTAACTCAGATGCAAGAACTAGGCACCAAGGCTCTAAATTAGAATAATCAAATTAAATGCAGAAGTCTCATTCCTTGGGTTCCTCTTTAGGTTGTCAACCCAGAATTGGAGAAGAACTGAGGAATAAAAGACCTGCACTCAAGTCTATCAGCTGGGCGACCTTGGGAACTCTTCTTAATAACCGCTTTCATCTAGATTGCTCATCATCAACTTTAGTCTTATTATTAAAACAGGAGGCAGTGAGGTGAAGGCACTGTGCATGCTGTGGAGTGCAGTGAAAAAATGCCTGTTTATCACAACCCAGGTTTAGCTGTGAGAGGTCCACACTTTGGGCCATTTTCAATAGAAATCCTGTGATCTTGCCCAGCTGCTGTGGCTCCCTTGGAACTCATTTCATGAGGGTCCATATTACATGTGGTCCAGAGTTCTCAGATGCCCTCGGCAACTTTCACAGGGCTCTGCCAGGGAAAACCTAATGAACTTACTTCCAAGAGACCTACATGCCATCAGCAGAGGGACTCCCCAAAACTCTGCTCTCTGAATGAACTCTCTGTCAGCAAGTCCATGCAGGGATGAGGCCTGGAAGAGAATCTGCAGTGTGGTGTAGTTTGTCCTTTGTCCAGGCAAATGGAATGGATCAGGGAACATTTTTAAAGGGGACCCTGGTTTCCTCTCTGCCAAGTCAGTGCAATTCAGTTTAGTCGCTCAGTCTTGTCTGAATCTTTGTGACTCCATAGACTGCAGCACGCCAGGCTTCCCTGTCCATCACCAACTCCCAGAGATTGCTCATATTCATATCCATCGAGTCAGAGATGCCATCCAACCATCTCATCCTTTGTCATTCTCTTCTCCTCTTGCTTTCAATCTTTCCCAGCATCAGGGTCTATTCCAATGAGTCAGTCAGTTCTTTGCCAAAGGTGGCCAAAGTATTAGAGCTTTAGCTTCAGCATCAGTCCTTCCAATGAATACTCAAGACTGATTTCCCTTAGGATTGACTGATTTGATCTCCTTGCAGTCCAAGGGACTCTCAAGGGTCTTCTCGAACAGCATAGTTCAAAAGCATCGATTCTTCAGTGCTCAGCTTTCTTTATGATCCAACTCTCACATCCATACATGACTACTGAGAAAGCCATAGCTTTGACTAGACAAACATTTGTCAGTAATGTCTCTGGTATCTAGGTTTTTCATAGTTTTTCTTCCAAGGAGCAAGTGTCTTTTAATTTCATAGCTGTGATTCTGGAGCCCCCCAAAATAAAGTCTGTCACTGTTTCCACTGTTTCCCCATCTATTTGCCATGAAGTGATGGGACCAGATGCCCTGATCTTCATTTTTTGAATGTTGAATTTTAAGCCAACTGTTTCTCTCTCCTCTTTCACTATCATCAATAGACTCTTTAGTCCCTCTTTTCTTTCTACATAAGGGTGGTGTCATCTGCATATATGAGGTTACTGATATTTCTCCCAGCAATCTTGATTCCAGCTTGTGCTTCATCTGGCCTGGCATTGTGCATGATGCACTCTGCATGTAAGTTGAATGAGCAGGGTGACAATATACAGCCTTGACGTACTCCTTTCCCAATTTGAAACCAGCCTGTTGTTTCATGTCCAGTTCTAACTGTTGCTTCTTGACCTTTTGGTACTGAACTAAACTTGGGTCTACTTGCCCACACACTGTAAAGCCAATCTACAAACACCAGGTTGTGGTGAATGAAAGTGTAGCATTTACTGCAGGAACCAGCAGGAGTCCAGGGCAGCTAGTGCTTAAAATACCAGAACTCCCTGGTGGGTTTCAGCAAGGCATTTTTAACTGCCAGGTGAGGGAGGGAGGGTCCCAGGATCTGAGATCAGCTTGTGTTCAGGTCGCTGATTGGTTGATGGTAAGAACATGGCAGAACCGTGTCACAGGGGTTAACATTTGATCTTTAGGCTCCAGTGAGCCTGGGGGCTTTGTGGTGGGAGTGTGGGTTGGGGTGGGGGTGTTGCACGGTTTTCTTTCTCAGCCTGAGTAAGAAAAGGAGGTGAGCATCAGATTCTGTTATCTGGGCACTTTGGAGAGGAGCTACAGCAGAGGATAAGGGGAGGGGCTGTCCTGGGGAGGCCCCACAGGGTTCCGCTGGGTTACTTTCCTTCTGGGAACCTTCTGTATGTCCCTTACACCTTGATTATTCCCCCTTTATGGTTTTCATTTCTCTTCTACTGAAACCTGTCTCCAGGAAAGAAAAAGTGATGTGTCTATTGAACCTATTGCACTGGCAGGCACGCTGCGTTTCTTTTCTGATGTCCTTAGCTTAAGGGGCTCCCTCCCTGCCTTTCCTCCCCCACCTTCTCTTCCTTTCCTC
>SJYC01072332.1:0-29078 GCA_006408675.1 Madoqua kirkii
TAAATTCTTTAAAAAAAATTGCCTTGATGAATTGGGATAGAAATGAGGTAAACTTTAAACTTAGAGCTGAAGTGAAATGAGGTGGGCATCAGTGATGGAATTAGTGTGACATCTTTGTATGCATGACAATGTGTTTATAGGAGGAGGAATAAAGAGCCATAAGGACAAAGTGACTTCCAAAGGGAAGGGTGATATATTCTTTTGGTTCTCAATTCAGTGCAAAGGCACTGAGGCTCTGCTCAGGAAGACCCTGTGTCAGGGAGGGGCCCTCAGCTTAACTGAGCCCTTAAGTGGGGGCAACAGCTTCCCTGTAAGGACTCAGCTCACTGAGTCCTTACAGTGATCCGCCCAGACAGGACTTGTTTCTATGTTGTAGATGGAGAAACTGAGGCAGACATGGGTTAAGTAACAGGCTGCAGGATGCAGAGTTGATGCTTTTGAACTGTGGTGTTGGAGAAGACTCTTGAGAGTCCCTTGGATTGCAAGGAAATCAAACCAGTCAATCCTAAAGGACATCAACCCTGAATATTCAGTGGAAGGACTGATGCTGAAGCTGAGGCTCCAATACTTTGGCCACCTGATGCAAAGAGCTGACTCACTGGAAAAAGACCCTAATGCTGGGAAAGACTGAGGGCAGGAGAAGAGGATGACAGATGGTTGGATGGCATCACCAGCTCAATGGACACAAGTTTGAGCAAGCTCTGGGAGATGGTGAAGGACAGGGAAGCCTGGCATGCTACGGTCTACAGGGTCACAAAGAGTTGGATGTGACTGAGCCCGAACTGACCAACAACAAAACGGGCTGCAGGATGCACACCAGCAAGAGACATTTTCTTACGTTATATTATGAGGCCACTTAGTCCACTAAAAACTATAAAATCATGAATAAGCCAGTGTCTTCTCCCTCAAGCCATGTAAAATTTGGAAGACAGAGGAAGAAAGTCCAGGAATGTCAACTGCATGAAAAAGGGACAAGAAGGACAAAACAAGTTATCTTCAGGAAGCTGTTTCCTCCGAAGTTTCTGAGGTTGGAGGGAGCTAGGGAAGCAGGCCCTGCGCCCTGCTCTGGGACCCACCACAGTCTTAGGTCTAGAAATGTCCCAGGTAGTCAGACAGGGCTATCCTGTGTCCTCAAGAAGGCCTCAGATAATTGTAATAGCATCTGTTTGTCTTTAGGTGAATGGCTGACAAATGGAAGAAGGAGAGCTCTACCCACAAACCCAGGGAGAGGGCATTCAGAGGGGAATGCCCTTATCTCTGCCCCCAGCTGTGAGGCTGACTGATGCTGTTAAAATCCCCAGGAGTCTGTGCTGTCAGCATTTCTGGTGGTACTGGAGTTGGAGATGTGGAGGGACAGGGGGAGGGATGGGGGAGTGGAGAGTGAGCGAAGCTGCCTGGGAAATGCTTGGAGATTCCCTTCTTGAAATAGTCCAGGTGGGAGAGGTGATAACCCAAGAATGAAAATGCATGAGACAAAGGATATTACGGCTGGTGCCCACGATAGTGTGGGGTAGATGAGGTCCAAAGACCAACGTCTGAAAAATACTTTGCTTGCTAACTCAGATGCAAGAACTAGGCACCAAGGCTCTAAATTAGAATAATCAAATTAAATGCAGAAGTCTCATTCCTTGGGTTCCTCTTTAGGTTGTCAACCCAGAATTGGAGAAGAACTGAGGAATAAAAGACCTGCACTCAAGTCTATCAGCTGGGCGACCTTGGGAACTCTTCTTAATAACCGCTTTCATCTAGATTGCTCATCATCAACTTTAGTCTTATTATTAAAACAGGAGGCAGTGAGGTGAAGGCACTGTGCATGCTGTGGAGTGCAGTGAAAAAATGCCTGTTTATCACAACCCAGGTTTAGCTGTGAGAGGTCCACACTTTGGGCCATTTTCAATAGAAATCCTGTGATCTTGCCCAGCTGCTGTGGCTCCCTTGGAACTCATTTCATGAGGGTCCATATTACATGTGGTCCAGAGTTCTCAGATGCCCTCGGCAACTTTCACAGGGCTCTGCCAGGGAAAACCTAATGAACTTACTTCCAAGAGACCTACATGCCATCAGCAGAGGGACTCCCCAAAACTCTGCTCTCTGAATGAACTCTCTGTCAGCAAGTCCATGCAGGGATGAGGCCTGGAAGAGAATCTGCAGTGTGGTGTAGTTTGTCCTTTGTCCAGGCAAATGGAATGGATCAGGGAACATTTTTAAAGGGGACCCTGGTTTCCTCTCTGCCAAGTCAGTGCAATTCAGTTTAGTCGCTCAGTCTTGTCTGAATCTTTGTGACTCCATAGACTGCAGCACGCCAGGCTTCCCTGTCCATCACCAACTCCCAGAGATTGCTCATATTCATATCCATCGAGTCAGAGATGCCATCCAACCATCTCATCCTTTGTCATTCTCTTCTCCTCTTGCTTTCAATCTTTCCCAGCATCAGGGTCTATTCCAATGAGTCAGTCAGTTCTTTGCCAAAGGTGGCCAAAGTATTAGAGCTTTAGCTTCAGCATCAGTCCTTCCAATGAGTATTCAAGACTGATTTCCCTTAGGATTGACTGATTTGATCTCCTTGCAGTCCAAGGGACTCTCAAGGGTCTTCTCGAACAGCATAGTTCAAAAGCATCGATTCTTCAGTGCTCAGCTTTCTTTATGATCCAACTCTCACATCCATACATGACTACTGAGAAAGCCATAGCTTTGACTAGATAAACATTTGTCAGTAATGTCTCTGGTATCTAGGTTTTTCATAGTTTTTCTTCCAAGGAGCAAGTGTCTTTTAATTTCATAGCTGTGATTCTGGAGCCCCCCAAAATAAAGTCTGTCACTGTTTCCACTGTTTCCCCATCTATTTGCCATGAAGTGATGGGACCAGATGCCCTGATCTTCATTTTTTGAATGTTGAATTTTAAGCCAACTGTTTCTCTCTCCTCTTTCACTATCATCAATAGACTCTTTAGTCCCTCTTTTCTTTCTACATAAGGGTGGTGTCATCTGCATATATGAGGTTACTGATATTTCTCCCAGCAATCTTGATTCCAGCTTGTGCTTCATCTGGCCTGGCATTGTGCATGATGCACTCTGCATGTAAGTTGAATGAGCAGGGTGACAATATACAGCCTTGACGTACTCCTTTCCCAATTTGAAACCAGCCTGTTGTTTCATGTCCAGTTCTAACTGTTGCTTCTTGACCTTTTGGTACTGAACTAAACTTGGGTCTACTTGCCCACACACTGTAAAGCCAATCTACAAACACCAGGTTGTGGTGAATGAAAGTGTAGCATTTACTGCAGGAACCAGCAGGAGTCCAGGGCAGCTAGTGCTTAAAATACCAGAACTCCCTGGTGGGTTTCAGCAAGGCATTTTTAACTGCCAGGTGAGGGAGGGAGGGTCCCAGGATCTGAGATCAGCTTGTGTTCAGGTCGCTGATTGGTTGATGGTAAGAACATGGCAGAACCGTGTCACAGGGGTTAACATTTGATCTTTAGGCTCCAGTGAGCCTGGGGGCTTTGTGGTGGGAGTGTGGGTTGGGGTGGGGGTGTTGCATGGTTTTCTTTCTCAGCCTGAGTAAGAAAAGGAGGTGAGCATCAGATTCTGTTATCTGGGCACTTTGGAGAGGAGCTACAGCAGAGGATAAGGGGAGGGGCTGTCCTGGGGAGGCCCCACAGGGTTCCGCTGGGTTACTTTCCTTCTGGGAACCTTCTGTATGTCCCTTACACCTTGATTATTCCCCCTTTATGGTTTTCATTTCTCTTCTACTGAAACCTGTCTCCAGGAAAGAAATAGTGATGTGTCTATTGAACCTATTGCACTGGCAGGCACGCTGCGTTTCTTTTCTGATGTCCTTAGCTTAAGGGGCTCCCTCCCTGCCTTTCCTCCCCCACCTTCTCTTCCTTTCCTCCCCCTAACCCTTTATTCTCCTCTTTCTCTCTCTCTCTCTCTCTCTCTCTCTCTCTCTCTCTCTCTCTCGCCCCACTTATTCTACTTTGGCGTTGAAAGAAACACCATGTACCAGATGTGCACTTTGGTTTCTGAGAGGAAGATGTGAGTGATATAACCTGGATGTCTTGGGGGAGGGGGCAGGAGCCTCTAGGGGCTGTGCTTCATGGACACAGGGAAGAGAGCAGGAGGGACCCGAGTGCTGAGTGCTGAGTGTTGACATGGTCCAGCCTCAAGGCACAGGGAAGGCAGCTTCACCACTAAATGGGAAGAATGTCACATGGCGGTTCTGCACCTCCTTGCTCTTGCAAACCTAAACCCCAGCATCCCCCAAACTGAACCAGCCATCTTCCGTCCCATGGTGGTCCTTCTCTCCACCCTTGGCACTGTCACCCACCCTGTCTCAATGGAGTGCTAGGAGCTTGGGTCCTCCCTAGCTCCCGTCTGCTCTATCCCCATGTTTCATCATCAAACCACCTCGATTTTGTTTAATGAGATTATAGAGTCTCTGGAATCCTCCATGCTCCCATCTCCACTTTTCCATCCTAGTCCAGCCCCCAGCGCCCTTCACCTGGAGGACCACAATGGCATCCTTCTCGTTATCTTCATACCCATTCCTGACCCTGCAGCAAAATTAACTTGCTCACAAATACAAATCATATTATTATCCCGCATTCTGTAAAGCCCTCAAATGGCCCCCATTCCCTTTAAGCTCCCCCTTAAGCACCTGTAAGTTTGAGTTCAAGTCCCCAAGGTCCTTAACCAGGGTTTCCTGGGCCTTCATTTCTCCATCCATTCCTGCCCCTGCTAAGCTGCCCATCCCCGCTTCTCTCCACTCCTGGGTCTTTTCACGCCCCACACTTACCCTAGAGCCTTTGAATATGTTGTTCTCTTACCCCAGAAGCCTTTCCTCGCCCTGTTCCTCCTCATAGCTCTCCTCAAGCTTGGTGGGATTTATTTTTCTAATGTTGTACTCTCAGGTCCATGGAAGAAGGCACCATATCTGCTTTACTTACCACTGTCCTTGGCACCAGCACAGTGCCTGACACCCAATAGATGCTCGAAAACATACAGTCTTATTATATTATCTATATGTATAAAAATCAGATTTTAGTAAAACTGCCTTAGAACTATAAATTCTGTATAAGACTGGTGATTTTTCTTTCTTCTCTCTAGCTCAGAACAAGCAGGATAGAATAGTCTATTATCATTTAGTCTTGAAGGGAATTTATTTATATCTGTGTGTTAAGGCTTCCAGGCATTTGCATCTTAAGCTTTTCATTTCTACCTGCAGAATGAAGGGGTTTGTGATTCTTTAAAGGAATTTTTGGCAATAGCCAGCAGGTGGGTTCATTAAGGAAGAAACAGAACACGCTCATGCTATTTTTATTTCTTTTTTTATAGTTTGGGATCTGGAAAACAAAGAGACAAGCTGAGGCCAAGGAAAGAACGTGTGTGTGTGTGTGTGTGTGTGTGTGTGTGTGTGTGTGTGTAGGGGACTATACTCAAGATTTGGAATTCTCTTCTCACCCCCTTTATAAGGGAGAACCCCTAAACCCCCCTTCTGAATGGGATGGGGCTGCTGGGAAAGCAGCCTGGGGAGTAGGAAACACCAGAACTACCCTGACGCCATGGGTTGAAAGCTTCTATTAACCCTGGGACTTTGAACAACCACTTAAATGGTGCCTCAGTGTCTTCATTTGTAAAGCAGAGATCAAATCCTGGACATTAGGATTATTGTGAAGATTCAAAGAAATTGTGTTTTAGAAAGCACATTGTAGGTTGCAAATATAAATCAAAGATGACATGATGAGACCACTAAACCGAACACCTCAAATACAAAAATACAAGCTGACGTTTCTCTCCCATGAGCCAACCTTACCTGTGCAGCCCCATGGACATGACCATGTGTCAGCAGCTTCAAAAACAGTGATGAGTGTGTGCACCACCCCCTCTTCCAGTGGTCAATAAGCTCAGAGACAGGCCCTAGTCATCTCACATCCCTAGTAAAGAGTGACAGCAGACACCTAGGACCTGTTGAATGAATGAAGAGATGGTGAGAAGCAAGAAGAAAGAAGGTCTGAAAAAAAGTGAGTGTGGGAGGAGTGAGCTGGACCCCTGGAGACGTTTATATTTTCTCAGAAGTCCAGGAGAGGCTTCCCTGGTGGCTTGATGGTGAACAGTCTGCCTGCCAACGCAGGAGACATGGGTTCGATCCTTGGTCCGGGAAGATCCCACATGTCATGGAGCAACTAATCCCAGACATCACAGCTACTGAGCCCACATGCCCTAGAGCCCGTGCTCTGCAACAGGAGAGGCCACTGCAAGGAGAAGCCTAGGCACCACAGCTGGAAAGAAGCCCCACTCGCCTCAGCTATAGAAAAGGCTGAGCAGCAGCAAAGACACAGCAGAGCAAAAGAAAAGAAGTCCAGAACGACTGAAGGCACCAAATTCACAGGAGGTGCCCTCTTACTCCCTTGGCTCATACCCCAACTCCTAGCTCTCCTGGCCTATGGCCAGCTTCGGGGACGGGATGGGGCAGGAGCTCTTTGTCTAGGCTTCATTTGACTGCAGGGGCCTCTCCTTGGGGTCCTTGCTGAGCGGCCAGAGCAGTGGTATAAGAAGAATGCTCAGATTTCCACATTTGGAAGCCTTTCAAGAGACGCATGCCCTGGTCTCACCCTCAAACAAAGGAGACAGAACCAAATACAAAGAAATGCTTTTTCCCAGTCCCCCAGCACTAACTAAATATCATCCATCCATCCATTAAATAGCTGTGAAGCCCCTGCTGTGTGCTGCGCTGGGTGCTGGAATGACATAGAATGAATTGCACCCTCATCTCAAGCAAGGAAAACATAGCTACTTTTCCACAGGGAAGACTCAGTGGGGAGGGAGCAAGAGCCAGGCCCTGGAGGGGGAGGAACACAGCCCCTGCACCCCGACAAGTCTGACCCTGTCATCTCTCTCTCCACCACTCTTACATCACCCTGGGCCTAGGTGCCAAAGGTCCATGGTGCCAGGCACCAAGGGGATACCCTCGAACTCTCCACCTTGCTAGGAAACTTGCATATCACCTACCAGTATGTTCACCAGACTTTGGGAATTACTCAAAAGTTTTCTGCACCAAATTCTTTCTGGAGCTGACAAATAAAGAATGATGATTCCTTTTGGATCAAATGTATGTTTTTAAAGGGAAACAGTTTTCTGTTTCCATTGTGAATGGAAAGTAGGTCTCACCTCAGAATGGAGCCCATTTGCCAGCACTCCTGGAGGCCTGGGAGATGATGGTCTAGGTGTTTCCAGGGTCAGGGAAGAATGGTCTGAGGACCCATCTCCCCCACTGGCTGCCCCGTTAGTAAACAGCTTTCAAGTTTTAGGTGGTGAGGTTGGAGTCAGAAAGAATGGCCTGGAACTTGACACCTGAGTGTCCTCCAGCTGATAGAAGATCACTTCAGTGCAGATGGAGCCACCTCAAAAGAAAAAAAATTGCAATTACTCAGCAGGTCCTGTGCCTCGTATTGAATCCATCCTGCTCTATTCCTCACACACAAAGCGAGATGCCCTTAGTCATTTGAAGAGATGGCCCACGGCACCAATGTTGACTGAGGGCTCTGTCGGAAGCACTTTCTCAATTCAGTTAACAAGCAGGGGCTGCCAAGGGCCCCTGGCCAGTGGCACGCAGCCCCAGATGGCACCTGAGGGAGGAGTTGCTGTAATTCTGGCCGTGTCCTTCATGCTTCACCTGTGGACGCTGCACAGCCAGCTAGCTTTCAACGAGGAGCCCCCTCCACCCCCAAAGCAGGACTGCAAGGTCCTTCTTCCCAGGCCCTGAGCACAGGCCCAGAGAAAGCTGCCTCTGCTGATGAGAGCAGAGCCTCTGAACAAAGGGGCCTGTGTGAGCCGCCGCAACAGCATCTGTGGGTGCAGTGCTGAGTCTGGCTGGAGTGCTTGCTGTGCGGCAGTGGGCGTGCTGTGGAATACAGATCGCCCCGGAGCCTTGGGGGCTTTGCTTGTCAAGTGGCGAGGCCTGGCTCGGCCAGCCCAACATCCGGCTGTCAACAGCCTGCAGGCCTGTTTGCAGCATGGCCAGAGTCCTGTTTGGTGATTTGACAAGAGTCCCAGGCTCTCCTGGCACATCAGAATTCAGGGTTTGGTGCTGCCAGCGTGGGCTGGCTGCTTCTGGAAGCTGGGGTGTTCTCCGCCATGGATCAGCTGCTGGCGGAGCTCAGGAGAGGCAGCTGGAAGGCCCCTGAAATGCCTCCGCTTCCTGCTCTTCATCCTCAAGCCCTCCCTCCATTACTCACATGAAGACACGACGAGATGTTCCAAGACACTGTCTTGGGGAAGGGCTGAAACACACGCCAGATTCTGACAAAGATAAGAAAAACGAGAGCTTGTAGAAAATAGATTCATCTGATTTTTTTTAAACAATCAGACCTTTTTAATAATAGTCACATCATTGTGGGACCCAGTCTAAGAAACACTGAGTCAGCTGAGATGCCTTGTATATTTTCCCCTTTGATCCAGCTCACACGCTTCTGTGTGAGCAATTTGCAAGAGGAGGCACATGGACTCAGTGTGAAGGGCTGCTGTTCATTTGCACCCCACTCAGTAAAATCATAAGCAGGAGAAGTACCTCTCCTCCTTGATCCCATCGCTCTCCTGTGTCCTTATTCTGCTCACACCTCCATCTTCTCTCCATTCACCTGGCTCATCCTGCCCCCTCTTCCTTCACCATCCTTCCTAGGTCAGATCCCTCCGTGGCCTTCAGCTCACACCAGGCAAAATCCCAACCTGGGCACACAGAATCTCTCACAACCTTGGCCTTTGTTCAAGTCTGGAGACTGAGCCCTCCGGGAAATGGGCGTTCCTGGGTAGGCAGGGCCAGCCCAAGTTCACGGTCCTCCACCTCCCCTGAGCCCTCAGTCCCTTTTACCTGTCCTTGGACAGCTCCCACCTCTGTGCCCCAGGGGACCACTCTGAGCTTCCAACTCTCTCGTCAAGGTTCCTGTTCAACCTTGAGTGGCTCAAACTTGACTGCAACTTCAAGGTCATCAGGCTCATTGTCTCATTCCCACCTTCCTCCTGTGAACACCTCCATCTGCATAGCCATCTTCACCTTCAATCTCAGAGACATGGCCCTCTTTCTATGCTATTTCTTCTCTGCCTTGATGACTGCTGACAGACTTTGATAGTTATCCCCTCTGTTTCATTTTTGTCAAATCGCTTCCATCTCCCTTGAAGCTTCTACATATGCAGGAGGCAGACTTCATTTTATTGGGCTTCACTTTAGGGCACTTCACAGATAATCACATCTTTACAAATGAAAGGTCTGTGACAACCTGGCAGCCAGCAAGACTGTGGGCACCATTTTTCCAACAGCTTTTGCTCACTTCCTGTCTCTGGGTCACATGTTGGCAATTCTCAAAATATTTCAAACTTTCTCATTGTCAGTACCCGAGTCTCGTGGGCCATATCTTCCTCTAGTTACTTCTCAACATCCCTTCTCCCCTTCTCTTGCAAACATCTTGCTGTCTACACATCCATTCATTCCCGACTCTTTGTACTCTGCTTCTGTCCACAGCCCGCTACCAAACTCATATCTCCGAGGTGACCAAGGACTTCCTAGATAAAAAACTACATGGACTAGGTGCAGTCCTTTCCTTACTAGAACTTTCTGAGGCCTTTGAGAATATGGATTATCCTTTGAAGCTTTGTGATCCCTTACATCTGTTCTCCCCTTCCTCTGACAAGTGTTCCTCTCCCACTGCCTGTCCCAGGTACCTGGCTATTCTCTGGGAATCTGTTCTGAACACCCCTTGCCTTCCATATACACCTCTGCTGAAGTTCATTCTCTCTTGGGGGATGTGCAGATAACTTTCATTCCCTCTTTCTAACCCAGACTTTTATCCCCAGCTTCTCCCATAGGTACAATATTAATCCAGCATTTCCAAAAAGGCAATTGGGACACTTCTTTGCCCCTGAGCTTCTGCTCAAAGTCACCAGGGCTGTCTCTAACTTTCCCCTCTTACCCTGTCTTCCTCCTCCACTGCCCACTCATCTCTTCACTTGGCTGGCTGTTACTCATCCTTTAAGACCAAATTGTTGCCTTCTCTTCACTCACCTTCCACAACCATCTGGTATGTGTTCCCATAATACCCTGAGTCTGTCCCCATCATTGTGGAGTGGAAGTCTGTCCCCCAAATTGACACTTGAAGTCCTAACTCCCAGTACCTTGGAATGTGATCTTCTTTGGATCATTACAGATGTAATTAGGTAAGGTGAAGTCCTAATCCAATATAACTAGTGACCTTATAAAAAGGGGAAATTTGGACACACACACAGACACATGGAGTATGCTGTGTGAACTTGAAGATCAGAACTGGGATGTTGATTCTAGAAGCCAAGGAAAGCCATAGATGGCCAGCAAACCACCAGAAGCTAACTAAGGGAGGAGTATGGAGCAGACTCTTTCTCACAGGTTCAGAAGGAATCAACACTGTCAACACCTGGATCTCACACTTCGAGCCTCCAGTAATTTGAGACTCTACGTTTCTGTTGTCTAAGCCACCCAGTCTGTGGTACTTTCCCATGGAGCCCTGGGAAACTGGCATGCCCACGGTCACACTGTTGCGACTGTGTTCTCAGTCACTCAGTCATGTCTGACTCTTTGCGACCCCATGCACTGTAGCCCTCCAGGCTCCTCTGTCTGTGGGATTTCCCAAGTAAGAATACCGGGGTGGGTTGCCATCTTCCTTCTAGGGATTGAACCTGAGTTTTCTGCGTCCCCAGCACTGGCAGGTGGATTCTTCACTACTGCGCACTTGTATTGTGGTTATTACCTTTCGGGGTCCCCCACTCCTCCCTGTATCCTTTTATCTCCAGAACCAAAACCACTGTCTCCAAGCATAAAAAGTTTCGAGTACTTGATGAATGAACTAATGAAAGTTCAGCCTTCCAAAAAAGGCAAGCTGCAGGCTAAGCAGCTTCACTGATTTGCCGAGTTCTAGCACACTAAGGTTCTTTTCTCCATGGCTTGTTATGGAATCTGTCCGTGTCTTCCCATGCCTCTGGGTGGATGTGCTGCTGGCTTTCTAGTTGGCCTTAGAGGAACATTAGGCCCTTTTCTCCGCATCTCACCCTGTGGCTACAGATCCTGCTGGGCAGCCTCTTCCGGGTCCCAGCTCCGTGGCCACCCTGACTCTGTCCTTTGGTCTCTTCAGGCCAAGGGATGGCCAGGACAGCACACTAGGGCTGTCTCAGGTCCATTCCTTGGTGTCCCCTTCATTCTACCCACCCCCTGGAAACGGCTTCTCCATTTGACGCTGGTGAGCCGTCTGTTTCCTGCTGGGACCCTGAGGAATATAGTCAGTGGACAGGTAGGTAGGGAATGAGATGATAAACATGTGCCAAAATAATTTGCTTGGGTTTGTTTTTTTAATAGTCTTTTAAACCCCAGTGATTAAGTCCCTCCCAGTTTTGTTTTCAAAATACCACACAGCATTTTTACATAAAGCCTGCTGTTTGACCTTATCTGGGCTTTGCTTGTGGCTCAGCTGGTAAAGAATCCGCCTGCAATACAGGAGGACCTGGGTTCAACCCCTGGGTTGGGAAGATCCTTTGCAGAAGTGAACAGCTACCCACTCCAGTATTCTGGCCTGGAGAATTCCAGGGACTGTCTAGTCCATGGGGTTGCAAAGAGTTGGACACGACTGAGCAACTTTCACTTCATTTCGACCTTATCTACGCATTTGGCTAAATATAGAAACTAACACTGAATATCTAAAATCTGCAAGCAGAGTGATAGGCACTAGGGATCCAAAGAGGAAAAGACCCTGTTTCTGCTTGAGAAGATCCAGGGTTTAGTCAGGGAGACAGACGCGGGGAGGGCCCTGCACTTGGCCCTGGGCTCTGTTCCACATCCATGCTAACGCTGGACTGTGGGTAATTGCCTCCCGGTCTAGACTTCTAGAGTAACACTAGTCCTTCGACTTCAGCTATTTTTCATAGAATCATCCTCAGATTTTTTTCTTCAGATAAATGACTTCTGACAGCCAAATACACACAAGATGATTATGTAACATGTTTTGGAGTCAAACTTCGTCTCATATTTTCTCTTTTCTTCACGTTTAGGTTCCTTGTGTTGGCAATAACTTTAAATCATCACTGGACTGGCAGTTGCCAATTCTAAATGATCCTAAAACTGGCTCTATAAAAACAGGTTCCTGAGCCTTATAGTTATCTGATGAATCAAAACTTTTGGGGAGAACAAGTGCACAGGAAAAAGTGAGGCCTGGAGATCAAGATTTTTCCTCTTGAAATCCTTATAAGGATTCTGATGTTTGGTCTGTTTGGAAATTACTGGTTTGGATATTTACAGCTAATATAATTTAGGCTAAGTTTTTTCCAAACGTGGCTCCTTGGCCATCTGGGTGTGTTATATTGGCATAGGGATAGACATGTAGATCAATAGGCTATAACTGAGAGTCTCAAAATAAACCTTTATATTTATGGGCAATTGATTTTCTTCAAGGGCATCACAACCACTCAATAGGGGAAAGAATGGACCTTTCAACAGATGGTGCTGGGGAAACTGGGCATTCATATACATAAGCATGAGGTTGGACCTTGTCTCATACACAAAAGTTAATTCAAAATGGATCAATGACCTAAATGTAAGAGCTCAAACTATAAAACTCATAGAAGAAAATAAGCACAAATTCTCATGACCTTGGATTAGGCAGTAGTTTCTTAAATATGACACCAAATGCTCAAGACATTTTAAAAAAATCATTAGGTATGTATTTTATTTATTGTTTGATAAATTTGACTTTGCAAAAATTAAAATCTCTTGTGCATCAAAAGACTGTCAAGACAATGAAAAGATAACTCACAGAACAGAAGAAAATATTTGCAAATCATATATCTGAAAGGGATTAATATCCAGAATATATAAAGAACTACAACTCAACAATAACAACAAAATATCCAAACAATACCTACACAGCAGTAGGTAATCTGTCTGAAAGACCTCTGCCATCCCCCAAAGAAAGATGACCTTGCCTGAAACAATTCATTCTCTGCCAGAATAACTTCCTTGCTTCAGCTCCTGCCTATTAAAATCTTCAATTTGTATAGCTCTTAGGCACTCCTGTCTGCTATGCTGGAATGATGACTAGGTCATGACCCATTCAGTAAAGCCAATTATATCTTTAAATTAAAAAAAAATCAAATAGCCCAATTAATAAATGGGCGAAGTACTTGAATAGACTTTTCTCCAAAGAAAATCTACAAATGGTCAATGAGCACATGAAAAGATGTTCCACATCCTCAGTCATTCAGTTCAGTTCAGTCGCTCAGTCATGTCCAACTCTTTGTGACCCCATGAATCGCAGCACGCCAGGCTTCTCTGTCCATCACCAACTCCCGGAGTTCACTCAGACTCAAGTCCATTGAGCCACTGATGCCATCCAGCCACCTCATCCCCCGGCGTCCCCTTCTCCTCCTGCCCCTAATCCCTCCCAGCATCAGGGTCTTTTCCAATGAGTCAACTCTTCGCATGAGGTGGCCAAAGTACTGGAGTTTCAGCCTCAGCATCAGTCCTTCCAATGAACACCCAGGACTGATCTCATTTAGAATGGACTAGTTTAATATCCTTGCAGTCCAAGGGACTCTCAAGAGTCTTCTCCAACACCACAGTTCAAAAGCATCAATTCTTTGGTGCTCAGCTTTCTTCACAGTCCAACTCTCACGTCGATATATGACTACTGGAAAAACCATTGCCTTGACTAGATGGACCTTTGTCGGCAAAGTAATATCTCTACTTTTGAATACATTATCTAGGTTGGTTATAACTTTCCTTCCAAGGAGTAAGCGCCTTTTAATTTCATGGCTGCAATCACTATCTGCAGTGATTTTGGAGCCCCCCAAAATAAAGTCTGCCACTGTTTCCACTGTTTCCCCATCTATTTGCCATGAAATGATGGAACCAGATGCCAAGATCTTCGTTTTCTGAATGTTGAGCTTTAAGCCAACTTTTTCACTCTCCTCTTTCACTTTCATCAAGAGGCTTTTTAGTTCCTCTTCACTTTCTGCCATAAGGGTGATGTCATCTGCATATTTGATATTGATATTAATATTGATTGATATTTCTCCTAGTCACTAGGGATATGCAAATCAAAACCACTAAGAGCTATCACTTCACATCCACTAGGAAAGCTGGGTTTCCCAAGTGGCTCTGGAGGTAAAGAACCTGCCTGCCACTGCAGGAGACATAAGAGTTTGATTCCTGTCAAGATCCCCTGCAAAGATCCCCTGGAGGAGGCCATGACAACCCATTCCAGTATCTGTGCCCGGAGAATCCTATGGACAGAGGAGCCTGGAAGGCTATGGTCCATAGGGTTGCAAAGAATTGGACATGACTAATATGACTTAGCACACACAGAATAGCTATGATTTAAAAAAAAAAAAAAGATGAACAAGTGTTGCTGAGGAGATGGAGAAATTGGAACCCTCAAACAAAGCTGGTGGAAATGTAGTCATTCAGCCTCTGTGGAAAACAACTGTGCCAGTTCCTCACGATCTAGAAATTACACTATCTTCGGCATGTATCCACAAGAATTTGAAACATCCGTCCATACAAAAACGTGCATGCAAATGTTCATATTAGCATATTCATAATATCCAAAAAGTGGAAATCATCCAAATGACTATCAACTGATGAATGGATAAATAAAATGTGGTATATGTCCACACAATGAAAAATTATTCAGCTATAAAAAGGAACAAAATAGTGATATGTGCTATGATATGGATGAACTTTGAAAACATTATGCTCAGTGAATGAAGCCAGTCACAAAAGAATTTATGTTGTATGATTCTATATATTCTATATATTGTATAACTCTATATTCAGAGTAGGCAAAGCCAGAGAGATCAGAAAGTAGTGATTGCCAAAGGCTGGGGGATAGGGGCACATGGAGAGTGACTGCTAATGAATATGCGTTTCTTTTGGGGGGGGATAAAAATGTCCTGGAATTAGATAATGGTGATTGCTATAAAAAGGAACAAAATAGTGATATGTGCTATGATATGGATGAACTTTGAAAACATTATGCTCAGTGAATGAAGCCAGTCACAAAAGAATTTATGTTGTATGATTCTATATATTCTATATATTGTATAACTCTATATTCAGAGTAGGCAAAGCCAGAGAGATGAGAAAGTAGTGATTGCCAAAGGCTGGGGGATAGGGGCACATGGAGAGTGACTGCTAATGAATATGCGTTTCTTTTGGGGGGGGATAAAAATGTCCTGGAATTAGATAATGGTGATGATTGTACAACTTAGTGAAAGTACAAAAAACAAACAAACAACCAAAAAAAAAAAAAAAAACCAACCCTGTGTATTTGAGGCCTGGGAATGTGCATTTGAAACATGTCCTCAAGATGATTTTTAGGCCACTGAGATTTGAAAACTTCAGCGTTTCATTTGTAATCACTTAATCCCCTGAAAATCTGAAGAATTTAAAATCTGTTTTAGAAAAAAAAAAAAAAAGGTAAAAAACAGACAACCAGAGCATGGAAAGCAATCATTCAGTGAACAACTATTTAGCTGCTGCCTGCTATGTAGCAGGTAGCATGCTGGGCCCAGCGAACTAATCCCAGGCCCTGTCTTATAGGAGTTTAGAGCTTGGGAGGGATGCAGCATGCAGACACATAGCCACAGCATCGAGACAGTCATGACGCCTGCATTAATGGAGGTTTGTATAAAGTATGGTGAGTCAACAAAGGAGCCTCAAGCTGGGCCTGGAGGAGCCAAACAATGAGGTAATATCTGAGCTGGGGCTCAAGATCTGCATACTTGGGAAGGTAGAAGAGAGTATGAATGAGGGAAGTGGAGGATGCTTCCAATCAGAAGTGAAAGTGTTAGTTGCTCAGTCATGTCCAACTCTTTGAGATCCCATCGACTGTAACCCTACAGGCTCCTCTGTCCATGGGATTCTCCAAACAAGAGTACTGGAATGAGTAGCCATTTCCTTCTCCAGGGGATCTTCCCGACCCAAGGATCAAACTGGGGTCTCCTGCATTGCAGACAGATTCTTTACCATCTACGTCACCAGGGAAACCAATCAGAGGAACAGTACGTGTAAAATGCACGGAGAACTTGGAGAACTTGGCGTATTAAATGGGAGAACTTGGCATAATAAAGCATCTGTAGCAAGCTGGATTCTCTCCCAAGGGAGGTCAGTCAGGAGAGGAAGCAGAGAGCTGGCTTATTGTGCAGCGAGGTGCCACTGGAGAGTTTAGAAAACAAAGATGCCAGTCTTAGATTGGGAAGAGCCATCTGATGGCAGGATGGGAGGCTGGGGCAGAGAGAACAGAGGAGCTGAAAGGCTGGAGGGAAGAAGGCTTGGATGATACACTGAAAGTCTAAACTAAGGCAACAGCAGGGCAAGGAGGAGACAGAGTGGTGCTATACACATTTAGAGGCCCTGGGGATGGACAGCATGCTCTGTAGGACCCTTAGCAGCCTCACTGACCTCTACCTACTAGATGCTAGTTTGCATCCCAGTTATGAAAAACAAAAGTATCTCCAGAAATTGCAAAGTGCTTTTGAGTGCCTACCTGGGAGGCAGCTGAGACTCCAATAAGCTTACACTCCATTGATCTGGTTGTAGGACCATTTTTGTGTTGTTTGCTAATAAACATCTAAGGGAAGGCAGAATCCATTCTGAGTTGTGCTGTGATTGTGAGGGAGTTAGGGAGCAGATTTGTAGCCTCAACTTCCTCTCAAAAACAGGAAACCCCCCTGGTTACCAAATAGAGGGCGACTGTGACCAGCCAGGTGGTATTAGTAGTGAAGAACCCATCTGTTGATGCAGGAGGCATAAGAGACGCAAGTTAGAGATGCAGGTTTGAACTCTGGGTCAGGAAGATCCCCTGGAGGGGTGAATGGCAACCCTCTCTAGCATTCTTGCCTGGAGAATCCCCTGGATGGAGGAGGCTGATAGGTGACAGTTCATAGAGTTGCAAAGAGTTGGACACGACTGAAGCGACTTAGCACACACTCGTGAACAACCAACTTGACTGAGGTCGGTTGGCCCCAGGGCACTTTTGCTGTTTTCTGGCTGGACAGGGGTTGACATCCCTTGTTTTACATTAAACAAGGAGGTCATTAGACTGAAGTCACTTTTAACATCTTGGTAGCAAACTAATACTTAATTAAGCCTAAAATCCCTTGAGGTTAAGAAATCAGAATTTAATCACAGCCCACCAACCAGGCTTTCTCAAGTAAGGCAACTACTTAAACTACAGCCAATTGAATCACTTCGTTGCTTTCCTTCCTCCTCCTCTTTGTAGACGTTTACCCCTCCCATCTACTTCTGTCAATGGAGTGTTCCTAATCACTTCTGGTTTGGTGTTCGCAGACTGGAATTGATTTTTGCTCCAATGAACTCTTAAAATTTTTAATGTGCTTCAGTTTATCTTTTAATGCTTGAAATAGAGAATCCCCGATACAGAGCACCTGGCCAAGAGAAAGAGGAGAGACACAAACAGAGTGAGCTCCAAGACCAGGAGCTTCAAATGCACAGAATGGATTGCGTCTGGGTTTCTCAAGCAATTGTTTACAGAAATTCTCCTCTCAAACTCATGGATCTGTGATGATGACCGCAGCAGGGCCCAAGGATGGCTCTGCCCAGCTTTGAGACAAAGCAGACCTCCTCAGCAGAGAGCTCACCGTGATAGCTATGGCACCAGGTAAGAGTCACAGACTGCCTGAGCGGGAGAGGACCCCTGAGAGACCTTGCCTGTTATCACTCCTAAGAGTCCTGTGCCCACATCCATGCTAGGTCTGGAAACATCCATACCTGTCTGTTCCCTCTACCACCACCCTGGTCCATGCCAGCATCACCTCCCACCTGGAGGGCTGCCATTGCTTCCTAACTAGAATTCTAGTTTCTTTCTTCTTCTCTTAGAGCCTACTCTCTATACAATCTCCAGAATGATTGTAAGTAAATCTATCTTGTCCTCTCCTGATGAAATCCCTTCAGTGGGCTTCCATGATATTTAGAATAATTCCATAATCCTTACTTGTTTTTGCAAAGCTCTGCAAGTCTGCATCCCAATTTCATCCAACTCTTAGCTCTTTACCAAACTCCAGCCACAGTGGTCTCCTTTTGGTTTCTGAAATGTGCTTAGATATTTCCCATCCAAGGGCCTTGGACTCTGATGGACTGTCTTCCAGAAGTGGTTTCCTTCAAGTCTTTCTGTGGCTGCCTCCTCCTCCATGGGGCTCAGCTCAGATGAGACCCTCCCAGAGAGGTCTCTCTTGCCTCCCCTAGCTAGCAAGGCTCCTGATGTCCCCGCCCTCCCAGTCACAGCACCCCTTACTTCTGTGCTGTCACTTTCACTGTAGGGAATTATCTTGCTTGTTGTTTGGTTGACCCTTTACTCCTTCCTCTAAAATGCAAGCTCCTCCAAAGCAAAGGATTGCTCAGACATAGCACATGGTCTGGTGTGGCCCAGGCACTCTATTGGATATTTCATGAAGAGATGAATGACTTTAAGATTGGTGCCAGAATAAATCCATTTAACATGTTATGTGACAATGATGACAAAGACCAGATCCCTTGATATCCTTGTCTTCCTTAGAAATTAAGAGCTGTCTTTACCAACTACTGTGAAGGCTTACCTGCAGGTCTCTGTGTGTTTTGGATCTCCCCTCAACCTTCCTCACTGCAAAAGAGTGGGGAGGTCCTTGTTGACAGTAGACCATTGCTCCGTCTCCATTCCTGTTGCTCCCTCCTCTTCTTCCCCCGCCTCTTCCTCTCTCTGGCTTGTTCCTGAAAAATTCCTTGTTAGCTGAATAACTTAAGATCAAATTCTTCTTCCTGTTAACATACAGAAACCCCATAATTCAGTTCGAAAGACTCCAATTGGCTGCACTTTAGCTTTTGGCCGCTTTTTTCAAATGATTAATGATCTATAAACAAACATGGAGAATGGTTAAAGCACCTGCTATTTAGAAGCCCCATGTGGTGAATCCTTTTTGTAAATGGAAGGACTGCCTGGTTTATCTTCTGTGTAAATATGGATTTTCTTATTTTGGATGCCGTGTTGGTTACACCTGCACCATTGATGTGAATCCAACATGCCCTGCTGTCACTTCTGTCTCTTTTCACTTGATCACTCCATTTAGTCACTCAACACACCTTTGTTGAGCACCTACTATGTGCCAAAGAGACAAATTAGGAAGCCCCTGTCCTCAGTGATGCCCTATCCATCAGAGGAAATGGACAAGAGAATGATCAAATAGAGTCTGACAGGAGAAGAGCCCCTTGCCAAGCCCCAGGTGATCAGGGAGGACTTTCATGATGATCCTTGTGCTGTCTGGGGGGAGATGAGTGGCAGCTTGCCAAACAGGTGGAAGGCAAGGCACACAGAAGGGCAAAGGGCCTTCATCTTCAAAGACAAAGAGGTGTGAATGGGCTTTGCAGAAGGACTCCAGCCATGTGTGGACATGGAATGCTAAAGGGCTAAATCTGAGGAGTAAGCAGAACCATGAAACTACACGGAGGACTTGGAATTTTATTCTTAAAGTGATGGGGGACCACTCGTGGACATTATGGGAATACGTGAAAGGCCATGGACAAACTGCACTACTAAAAGATGACTTAAGCAGCTCTTATGGAGCTTGAGAGGGGGAGGATCGGTGTCCGAAGATCTGTTAAAAGACATCATCTTAATCCATCCAGGCTGTTGTAACAGAACCATAAATTAAAAAGTGAAAGTAGCCTGATATTCGCTCAGTTGTGTCTCTTTGCGACCCCATGGACCATACATGTCCATGGAATTCTCCAGGCCAGAATACTAGAGTGGGTAGCCTATCCCTTCTCCAGTGGATCTTTCCGACCCAGGAATCAAACCAGGGTCTCCTGAATTGCAGGCAGATTCTTTACCAGGTGAGCTACCAAAGGTAGGGGGTGGTAATTATAAATAACAAACATTTTTAATCACAGTTTTAGAAGCAAGGATGTCAAGGATCAAGATGCTGGCAGGTCTGGCGTCTGATGAGAAACTTTTCCCTACTGATGACTATCTTCTTGACACAGCCTCACATACAGGCAGGGACAAGCAAGCTTTCCAGAGTCTCTTTTTATAAGGGCACTAATCCCATTCACAGGGGCTTAGCATTCAAGATCTAATCATCTCTCACAAGCCCCACCTCCAAATACCGTCACACCAGAGGGTTAAGATTTCCACATAGGTGTTTGAGGAGGATACTTTCAGATCACAGCAGACATCAAAGTTATCTAGGTGAGAAATAAGAAGTCTCTGAACTTGAGATTTTTATCCTTGGACATAGTGGTGCCCAGGGAGGGGTGTCCTCACTGAGCTTTGGAGAATCTAGAAACTCTTTTGTTGAAAATGTGGTATCTGTATGCAAAAGAGGACCCACAGCTTTCATGAAGTGTGCAAAGGGATCTGAGACACTCGATCAAGGTCGTGCAGTGAGGACAGAGAAGTCAAACTCCACAGAAGAGAGATTTAGATTTACTAGGATATGTGATAGATGGGAGAAGGGTGGAGAGAATAGGAAGGGGTGAAGCCAAAGGTGATGTTTCTGACTTGGGATATGATTTAGAAAATTGTGTATCTTTCTAGAATCCTGGCAAAAGCATAGTTTTGGAGCAGAGAGTAGGAGAGGGAGAAGAGATAAATTATTCATTCATCAATTATTGAGTTCTTACTTTGTCTTCAGTACTCTCCTTGGTGCTGAAGATTCAGCTAAATAAAGAAACTTGCATTGTAGTGAGGGTAAACAAACACCTTCAAAGAAGGGGGTAATCACTGGTGGGACGGACAGTAGGCTTGTAACTTTAGAATGAACAAGGGGTTGCTACTTTGGCAGGCTAGTCAGAGACACTTCTGTGAACAGCTTATATTTCAGCAGAAACCAGTTAGGTGAGAGAGAGCGGTTTGTGGCTATCTGATCTGGGGCTGTCATATTCTGTCATATTCTAGGCAGAGGGAATAAGCAGGACAAATGCCCTGTGATAAGTACATCCTTGGTTTACTGGAGGAAGAGCATGGAAGATAGCTTGGGTTGAGCAGAGTGAATCATGAGAAAAGATCAGGTGATGAGGTGGAGCATAGTGATAGAGGCTGGATCATTTGGACCTCAACCTTGGAGGATTATAGTGATAATCATGGATTTGTTTTTCCCCTAAGTGAAATGGCAAATCATTGGCAAACCACTGGCAAATGCTAAGTAGAGAGAAGGACCTAACTTCAGTTTGGGACATGTTGATTTTGGAAGAGTGTGTACTCTGATGCTGGGAGGGATTAGGGGCAGGAGGAGAAGGGGACAACAGAGGATGAGATGGCTGGATGGCATCATCGATTCGATGGACATGAGTTTGGGTAAACTTCGGGAGTTGGTCATGGACAGGGAGGCCTGGTGTGCTGTGATTCATGGGGTTGCAAAGAGTCGGACATGACTGAGCGACTGAACTGAACTGAGCTGTGAGACATCCAGGTGGAGGGGTGCAGCAGGCATTGGATATGAACCAACAAAGGGCTGATGTTTGGGTGTATTTGTGAAAGTCATCACATAGATGGTAGTGGAGATCATGGTTGTGAACAGGTTTCTCTTGAGTATTGTAGAGTATGATGAGAAGGGGAGGAAGCTGAGGAAACCAGGAGAGAAGGAGTTTTTAAAGAAGCTTGAAAAAGAGGAGCAAGAGAGGAAAGAGAAGAATTAGGAAAAAGGGAATAGTCAAAGTAAAGGGGAAGAGATTTTGAAGATTAACAGTCGCAGATGTTGCAGAGAGTTAATACAAGTTTCAAAGTATATGCTTTGCATTTCTCAGACTGTAAGATAATGCAGAGGGATTGGAAGTGGGAAGATTACAGTGGGCTAAAGAATCAATGAGCAGTGAAGTGAGTCAGTGTAGACATCATCCCAAATTGATAAGCCTGGTCCAGATACTTTATTGTCTATGCTCCTGGTCCATGACCATTGTCTCATGGCCAAATTGCAGGCTCGCTTATAGTCAGGAGGACAGAACCAAAATATATCATGTCAAGTGGTGGGATGGCAGAGAGATCAGGAGGTTGTGGGCATGGGCTTTAAGTGGATTGGGGAGCAAGCAAAACCAGGTAGACTCTGATAAAGAGGAGCTAATTGAAGAGTAAGTGTCCAAAGATACTGATAAGCTTGAAGTGTAGGTAGAGTGAGTATAACAGGGTTTGGGTGTGGAAGAGTGGGAGACTGAAATCCAAGGAGATAACTGGAATTATGATTTGAAATGTGAAATAGAGAAAAGCCCAAGGTGTAGTTTCAGGAAAGTTTGGGTAAAGTGGAACGGAGGTGAAGTTCACAGGCTTCAAAGAGAGAAAAAATAATTCTGTTAATGTAAGCTAGTAATTGGGGAAGCTGCTAATAGTAGATTACAACTATGCCAATCTAGGGAAGATGGCTTGCCTAAACAATCTGGTGGCTCCTAAGCAGCATTTGGCTTCCTGGGTGGGCACTCATGGTAAAGAACCCTGTTAATAATGCAGGACATATGCGAGGAGTAGGTTCGATTCTTGGGTCGGGAAGATTCCCCTGGAGGAGTTCATGGCAACCCACTCCAGTACTCTTGCCTGGAAAGTCCCATGGGCAGAGGAGCCTGGCAGGCTACAGTCCATAGGGTTGTAAAGAGTCAGACATGACTGAAGTAACTTAGCGTGCACAAAAGCAGCATGTATTTATTTTTCCAATGGAATAAACAAATTATCAGAAAGCATCATTCTTAATTTTAAAAGAATATTTCAAGAAAATTACTGTGTGTGTATGTGTATACACACAGTTCTGGACGAAAATGTAAAATGTATTTCTAACTGTGTGTTGTGAATAAAAAAGATGAAGCGAAGATGACATGAACTACAGAGCAGGATTTTTGCAGGAAGGTGGAAGAGGGTGGAAGATGAGAGGGGGAGCTACAGTCTGAGCTTCTTTTGGCTTGAGCCACATGGACTGCAAAATGGCCCAGTGGCAGACCCACAGGAGTAGAGGGTACCTGGTTTAGAGGTGCTGATAAAGAAAGCCATTCCACTGGGGTGCAGAATTGCTAATACCTGAGCTCACCCAGAACAAGGTATGATCATTACAAAGGGTATGATTTGGGTATGTAGGCTCGAGTCACAATATCCAGGAACCATAACACAGTAACAATCAAATACCCTTGTTTTGGGAAAGAAGCGCCGTCTGGCTTAAATTTAGCTGATGCAGCTTTGTGAATGCCGCCTTGGTTTCTCAGAAGCTTCATCCTCGTCTTGTGTAAGCAGAGAGGGTGAATGTTGATTTTTCCCTCTCAGTGTAAATTTCACTCGACTTTTCCCTTTCAGAGTTCGTATTACCTTTTTTTCACTTTTATTATCCTGTCTATTTTGTTACTGTGCTCTGTGAACTTTGCCTGTGGTACTATAAACCTGGGGACTAAATACTTGGCTTTAACTGCAAGAATGAAGACATTAAAGAAACAGGTCTCAGGCTCTCAAACAGGTTTTTGTGTCCTTGGAGTTTGCACCATGCGCTCTGTGGCAGAGACCAAATGCTATTCTGAAAACTCATCTCCATCTCCTCCTGAGTAAACAGAGACTCTTTTCCCAGCCTCCCTTGCAGTTAAGTATGGCCACGTGACTAAATTTTAGCCAATGGAGTGTGGAGACAGAGAGGGCAGGCGTGGCTTCCAGGCCCCTCCCCTAGAAACAAGCTGCGTTCCGTCTTGTCCCACTTCCCCCATCTGCAGGCTGAGCCTCCGTGTAAGTGGCAGAACTGGGAGCTTTCTGCTGAAAAAGGTAGAGACTCAGCCAGCCTGGACCCTGGACTGCATGGAGCAGAGGCTCCTTCCACACCCCTCCCATTCCTGATTTGTAGGACTTTATTAGAAGGAGAAAGATACATTGTTTGAGTTCAGTTTGGTTCAGTCGCTCAGTCGTGTCCGACTCTTCACAACCCCATGAATCGCAACACGCCAGGCCTCCGTGTCCATCACCAACTCCCAGAGTTCACTCAGACTCACGTCCATTGAGTCGCTGATGCCATCCAGCCATCTCATCCTTGGTCGTCCCTTTCTCCTCCTGCCCCCAGTCCCTCCCAGCATCAGTGTCTTTTCCAGTGAGTCAACTCTTCGCATGAGGTGGCCAAAGTATTGGAGCTTCAGCTTCAGCCTCAGTCCTTCCAATGAATACCCAGAACTGATCTCCTTTAGAATGGACCAGTTGGGTCTCCTTGCAGTCCAAGGGACTCTCAAGACTCTTCTCCAACACCACGGTTCAAAGGCATCAATTCTTCGGCGCTCAGCCTTCTTCACAGTCCAGCTCTCACATCCATACATGACTACTGGAAAAGCCACAGCCTTGACTAGACGGACTTCTGTTGGCAAAAGAATATCTCTGCTTTTTAATACGCTATCTAGGTTGGTCATAACTTTCCTTCCAAGGAGTAAGCTACATTGTTTATTGGAGTTTATCTGTGATAGCAGTCCACATTGCTTTAACTGCTACACCTGTGCCTACATAGATGCTCAACCCTGGGTGCCAACTGGATCTCCATATTCATTTAGAGTTTGCCTTTGAAACTGAAATAAATTGGTGATTTCATTTTATCTCTCCACAGAGCTATTGCGTAGTGTTTTGAAAAGAAACTTTTTTAGTTGCTTTCATTTTCACTTACATTTATATTTTCTTGCCATGGTTAAAAAAAAGCAAGCAGTGCATCACTCCCTGCTTTCCTGGCCCCATTGAAGACCAGAAAGTTGGTTTCTACCCAGCAGGTGCTCTGTAAATGCTGCTCAGCTGATGGTTGATTTTGCTTTAAGAAATTATTTTTCATCGCTTTTGTAAGTTCTCGACTTAATTTACAATGAAGTGGAAATTCCCAGTGATTGTAAATAACGATGACACACACATTGGGCAGTGCAAGATGCCAGCGTGGTTCTATGCATTTTACACACATTATCAGCAATCTAAAACCCTGCAAGGTAGGTATTAGTATTTTTTTTTTTTTTTTCTGTTTTGAAACTGAACCTGAGAATAGCTACAGGACTCATCAAGGCCACACAGCTAGTGATTGATTTGTGCCAAGATTCTGAATTAGATCTGAACAGCTCTAAAGCCCAATCCTGACGCACCTGCTTTCCAAATATGTGCTTTTAGCTTGCTCACCTTATGCCTGCTCATTCCTTTCTTCTACTTTCCATTGATACCAGTTTTCCCAGTTCTGCTCATTGACTGGTCAACACATTAGCCAGAGTCACTTAATTCAGCCAGGGTCACTTAATTTTAACAGAGGAAACAGAACTCAGGCCAGTCAGTGCAGGGAGCCTCAGGCCTGCTTTGATAGGTATTAGAATTTATAAATACTTGCATAATTCCTCCAGCAGATATATGAGATATATGAGTATGCATTGCTCACTATTAGAGAGCAACAGCGAAATGCAGTATCTACTGGGCTCCTTTTAATCGCCTTGTTCAAAGTTAAAAAAAAAATGCTGGTGGATGTTAAAATTCTGAAGGTCACATATCACATTTTAGAAAAGAACTGGCACCCCATCCTCCTTCAAGCCTTGCACAGGCCTGGAACGTGGACTGTGTTTGCTAAACTCGTTTACATTTGAATATGTTTTCTGTTAAAAATTGGTGTGTGTGCTAAGTTAAAGCAAGGCAATCAGGTGGTGTGCATGGGTGTGGAGAAGTGGAAAGGAGGAACTACTTAGCTGTGGGTATGAGGGGGTCATTTTAAGGCTCACTTTGTTATTGTTCACTTGTTTAGTCGTGTCTGACTCTTTGCGACCCCACGGACTGCAGCATGCCAGGCTTCCCTGTCCTTCACTGTCTCCTGGTGTTTGATCAAACTCATGCCCATTGAATCACATCCACTAAGGCTTACTAGCTTGCTAAAAAAAAATGATCCTGGCATGTTTGGCACCCAGGTCCAGTAGCTGTCTTACCTCGGTTGCATTTCTAAACCCTCCAGGAATAAAAGCTTGTCCGTGGACGTGAGCTGATGCTATGAGTCGCTTCCAACTCTAAGAGTTAAGAGGACTGGCTCTGAAAGTACGCAGCCCAGGTCAAAATTTTGACCCAGTCAACCTGGGGCAATGGGCTCAGCCTACCTGAGCCTCCTCCTCTTCAGCACTGAAATACCTTTGATGCTGTGAACTCACCGCAGGGTCGCCTTTGGGGCTAAATCGCCCCTGTAAAGCATTTACCATAGTGCTTGGCACAGAGAAACTGCATAGTGGGCGTGAGCAGTGGAGCCTGGCTTTCATTTTGTCCTGTCACTGAAATCTTAACACATCTAGTACAGAAAGGAGTCAGCTTTGGGTGCTGGGACTGGCCCAGACCTGGAAGAGCCCGGTCTTTGGGCCGTGGAGAGTTTATAATCAGGATTTCACCAGTAAGACTCACAAGATCTCGAGCAGGAAACGTTACCTGTCTGGGCCTGAGCTTCTGCGTGTGGAAGGAGAGAATGTACAGGAGGGAACCTTCCAACACAATGTGTCCCCAAGCCTGGACATTGGCTGGAACTCAATTGTGGACAGAAGGAAAGAATGGTTAGTCATTCCCCTGGCAAACATGGCAGAGTGATCATCTCCTTTTATTAATAGACCTGGCTATGCGAGCCATAAAAACAGGGTGGCTTCAGAATTGAAGCTCTTTGAATTTGAGTTTTTGTTACACTCGATGGAATGTGAAAAGAGAATTGTGTTATACATGGACTTTGTATAATGATCTCCTATCTCATGCTGCAAATCAATTACTTATTAGCTTTCATTGCCAAGGAAAGGAAAATATATTACTATTCATTTTAGCCTTTTCCTTATTGATTTTGTGAGTACAGTACTAGTTCTTGAAGAAAGATTATATTCATTCTTTCATTACAAAAGACCCAGGCCACATTACACAATATTAAAATGGGAGAAAAGCAGAAATAAAATAAGCTTATCATACTCCTCCGTGGTGAAGCATTCAGCTTCCATTTTCTTCTGCATATTTTACATTGAGGATTGCATTTTTCACTCAGTGCTATGTAAGGACCAATTACCATGTTACTTCATAGAGTTTATAATAGTTTTAATTGTAAAATAATATCCCCAGAAGCATACTCTGGTTCATTTTACCATTTCCCCTATCCTTGTCAGAAGGTAGCAGAGAGGGAACATGGGACTTGGTGTCACATTTCTCAGCAGTGCGACCTTGATCAAGTCACTTAAACTCTTCAGCCTTCAGTGGCCTCAACTACAAAAATTATGGCTGTCTAGTGCCACTCTCACCGGGCCATTGTGAAGACTAAATGAGATCATGTTTGCAGAAGGCTCACCGCTCTCTGGAACGTACTAGGGTTCACTGATGCCAGTGGTACTTTCAGCTGTGGCCTACATTCCAATCTGATGAATGATCTGATTCTTATAAACACCCCACCAGAAAATGCACATAACATATCAGACCACATCACTCCCTCTCTCTGGGCCTGCCTCATCATTTGCAAAGTGAAGTGGTCAGACTATAAAGTGTGACCTCAAAGGCCCCTTCCACCGTGGTCCTCCGTTGTTACTAAAAGCAGCTGCAAACGTCTCGGGGAAATGACCGCTGGAAAGGTTCAGCCTTACTGACAAAGAGAGCGCCCTATGAAAGCCAGAGGGCTTGTGGACACTAGCTTCTCTTTTCCCCCAGATAAACATTTGACATTCCTCTGAGAGGGATCTCCTGGCTCAGTCTGTGTGCCCTTCACATCTCCATTTTTCAGATGGGTTCAGCAGCCAGCATGCTCACCCAAGGTTTTATTTATCCATTTCACATTTCTAATGTTGTGTCGCTGTGGTGATCATTTTCCAATGTGGTCATTTAAAGAAGATAAATTGGACTGCAGATCTCAGGAGAGCAGGTATTCCTTTCAGTCAGTCCTCAAGGGACAAAGTTTTTTTCCCCACTCTTAACACCACCTGCTTTTACCTTCCCTAAAACCTCCCACAAAGGCTTTCTAACTGGGAAAAAAAAAAAAAAAGAAAACTTTGGCCTCAGAGTAGTTGGATAGGCCCCCTCCTTGGTACGTGCACTGTTACCCCTAACAGTCAGATGTCTCAGATTCCTCAAACCAAGGGCAAAAAACAAACCAAAACACCTACTGTTAGGATCAGAGGTGCCACTGCAAGGAAATAAGTGGCATTAGCAGAGAACTGCCCCCTGCCCCTCTGATAACCTGTTCTCGGAATTTCAGTGGAGGCAGCCTTCCCCTACCTCATTCACTCACAGTGCCTGGGGGTAGAGTGGGGACCTGCACTATGGCCTAAGTGGGGGAACTCACACTGTGGAAACACAAGATGTAAAGAGGCCTGGCACACATGGGCACCCACTGGCAGCTGGTACAGCATGAGGTCAAGCATGTAGGCTCTGAATCCTTGCATTTTTGCTTACTGTGTGATTTCAGGTACGTTATTTAACATCTCTCTGCCTCATTTCCGAAATGAGATGAATAGAAGAGCCTCTTCTAAGGCATGAGAGAAATAAAGAAGTTAAGGCATGGAAAAGCTATAGAATGTGCCAGGCACATGTTTCATAAGTAGTACCTTTTGTACTAAATGGAAAAATCCAATCATCACTTTGAGGGACAGTCAATAGTAGTGGAAAGAGAGTGGAATGGGTTTTAGAGACCTGTGTTTGAATCCCAACTCCAGTTTGTGTTTCAGTTCAGTTCAGTTCAGTTGCTCAGTCCTGTCTGACTCTTTACGATCCCATTGACTGCAGCACACCAGGCCTCTCTGTCCATCACCAACTCCTGGAGTTTACCCAAATTCATGTCCGCTGAGTCAGTGATGCCATCCAACCATCTCATCCTCTGTCGTCCCCTTCTCCTTTCGCCTTCAGTCTTTCCCAATATCAGTGTCTTTTCAAATGAGTCAGCTCTTCACATCAGGCGGCCAAAGTATTGGAGTTTCAGCTTCACAATGAATGAATATTCAGGACTGATTTCCTTTACGATGGACTGGTTGGATCTCCTTGCAGTCCAAGGGACTCTCAAGAGTCTTCTCCAACACCACAGTTCAAAAGCATCAATTCTTCTGCGCTCAGCTTTCTTTAAAAACCATAACCTTG
>SJYC01072333.1:0-33155 GCA_006408675.1 Madoqua kirkii
TGGATCTCCTTGCAGTCCAAGGGACTCTCAAGAGTCTTCTCCAACACCACAGTTCAAAAGCATCAATTCTTCTGCGCTCAGCTTTCTTTAAAAACCATAACCTTGACTAGACGGACCTTTGTTGGCAAAGTAATGTCTCTGCTTTTTAATATGCTGTCTAGGTTGGTCATAATTTTCTTCCAAGGAGTCTTTTAATTTCATGGCTGCAGTCACCATCTGCAGTGATTTTGGAGCCCAGAAAAAAAAAGTCAGCCACTATTTCCACTGTTTCCCCATCTATTTGCCATGAAGTAATGGGACCAGATGCCATGATCTTTGTTTTCTGAATGTTGAGCTTTAAGCCAACTTTTTCACTCTCCTCTTTTACTTTCATCAAGAGTCTCTTTAGTTCTTCTTTGCTTTTTGCCATAAGGGTGGTGTCATCTGCATATCTGAGGTTATTGATATTTCTCCTGGCAATCTTGATTCCATCTTGTGCTTCATCCAGCCCAGTGTTTCTCAAGATATACTCTGCATATAAGTTAAATATGCACAGTGCCAATACACAGCCTTTACTTACTCCTTTTCCTATTTGGAACCAGTCTGTTGTTTCATTTCCAGTTCTAACTGTTGCTTCCTGACCTGTATACAGATTTCTCAAGAGGCAGGTCAGGTAGTCTGGTATTCCTATCTCTTTCAGAATTCTCCACAGTTTATTGTGATCCACACAGTCAAAGGCTTTGGCATAGTCAAAAAAGCAGAAGTAGATGTTTTTCTGGAACTCTCTTGCTTTTTCAATGATCTAGCAGATGTTGGCAACTTAATTTCTGGTTCCTCTGCCTTTTCTAAATCCAACTTGAACATCTGGAAGTTCATGGTTCACATATTGTTGAAGCCTGGCTTGGAGAATTTTGAGCATTACTTTGCTAGGATGTGAGATGAGTGCAATTGTGTGGCAGTCTGAGCATTCTTTGGCATTGCCTTTCTTTGGGATTGGAATGAAAACTGACCTTTTCCAGTCCTGTGGCTGAGTTTTCCAAATTTGCTGGCATATTGAGTGCAGCACTTTCACAGTATCATCTTTTAGGATTTGAAATAGCTCAACTGGAATTTCATCACCTCCGCTAGCATTGTTCATAGTGATGCTTCCTAAGGCCCATTTGACCTCACATTCCAGGATGTGATCACACCATCGTGATTATCTGGGTCGTGAAGATCTTTTTTGTACAGTTCTTCTGTGTATTCTTGCCACCTCTTCTTAATCACCTCCATCTTCTGCTTCTGTTAGGTCCATACCATTTCTTTCCTTTATTGAGCCCATCTTTGCAGGAAATGTTCCCTTGGTATCTCTAATTTTCTTGAAGAGATCTCTAGTCTTTCCCATTCTGTTCTTTTCCTCTATTTATTTGCATTGATCACTAAAGAAGGCTTTCTTATCTCTCCTTGCTATTCTCTGGAACTCTGCATCAAATGGGTATATCTTTCCTTTTCTCCTTTGCTTTTGGTTTCTCTTCTTTTCACAGCTATTTGTAAGGCCTCCTCAGACAGCCATTTTTCCTTTCTGCATTTCTTTTTCTTTGGGATGGTCTTGATCCCTGTCTCCTGTACAATGTCAAGAATCTCTGTCCATAGCTCAACAGGCACTCTATCAGATCTAGTCCCTTAAATCTTTTTCTCACTTCCACTGTATAATCGTTAGGGATTTGATTTAGGTCATAGCTACATGGTTATACCCACCACAGAGCTGCCAGAACTTAGATAGGACTAGGAAATAGAGTCTTGGAGGGTACAACAGAACCTTGTGCACCAGAACCAAGGAGGAAGGAGCAGTAACCCCACAGGAGACTTGCCTGTGGGTGTCCGGGGGTGTCCAGCAAAGGCGTGGATCAGTGGTGGCCTGTTGCAGGGCTGGGGGCACGGACTATAGTTTGGGTTTAAGGTTTAGCAAATCACAGGATCAGGGGTCTTCTGGCACCCTCCGTGTCTTCATTAGTTCAGTGGGAGTGCTTCATCTGTCTTAGAGGCTGACCTGGAGGACTAAACAGGGGAAGGTATGTTAAGTGTACAACATAGTGCCTGGCCTGTAATTGACCCTGGAGAAGGTGAGCTCCTGCTGCAGCCCAACCCGAGGGGCAGACCCCCCCACCAGCCTCACCCCACCTCACCTCTTGGAGAGCCTCAGTCGTGCCAGGGTTTGCTTTCTTGCTGCCACCCTGGCTGTGGCAGTTCCTGGGGCTTGGATCCTCAAAGCCATTTCGAGTCTCTGTTTTCCTCCAGCATCTTCCTGGTGGAGGGAAGACTGCCCCCAGCTGGGGAGCCCCCGTGTCTGGGGTCGTACCATTCTGGTGTGAGCTCTGTTCTTTTCCAAACCAGTCAACAAGAACCCTTCTCTTCCTTCCTCCCCCTGCCTCGTGAGGACCCCGGGCTCCTGTTCTCTGTGCTCCTCCTGCTCACCTCTGTAGCAGGCTGGGACCTTCCAGCAGCCTTTCCTTCCTGGGGTTGTCCTTTCTGGTAGTTTCTCCTCCTCCTGCTGCTTTGTTGCATTCTTTTTCCCCAAACCTGGCCATCTCCCCAGTCCATAATGTTCTGCCTGTGAACCCCATCCCACGCCCTTCTGCGGGTAAGCCTTCAGGGCCCAGCTAAAGTTCATCATTACCCCAAAGACTTGTAGACTTTTCCAGGTTGCAGAGAGCTCTCTCCTCCGAATTGGCTCAGTAAGCCCTTGGAATGATGGATGATGCTATGTGAATTTTCCTGTGTGTGGTGCCTCTTGGTTCTTCTGGTTTGTAAGCTTCTTGAGAACAGGGAACCTTCTGCATGAGACAGAACTTTGTCAATACTGATCTTTTAGTTGAGATACTATGTGTAGCGCCTGTTTATTTGGTGAGACCAGGGTGTGTGTTTGCATATCTGTGTATGTATGTGTGTATGTGTCTTCCTTTAATCTCTATCTTGTCTGTCTTATGTGGTCATCGCATGTCCCCATGATGTTGCTATTGCCATTTATTTTGCACTTGAATTAACTGAGATTCAGAGGAAAAAAAGAACTGACCAAGGCAAAAGAGCTAGAAAGGAAGAGGGCCCAGTATCGTAATTCAAGCACATTTCCCAGGCACCAAGCATGTGGTCTCTAATTTTCCTTACTGAGTATCCCTTTCAGGAGTATGTGTATCTTTGTGTATTTGTTTGCCATTTATAGGTAATATGTATCTACCATAGTGTACACATTATGTACATTATGAAGCATCTATTACAGAAATATAAAGCAAAGTATCATATGAACCTAATAAATTGTGACCTCTGAATACCATTTCCCACTAAAAGAAACCAGCTTCTTAGAGAAGTTTGGAAAGTGAGCTTGGAATATCTTGTGATATCAGAGAGCAAGGAAGAGATCAATTATTGCGGTCACATCAAAAAAATTGAGTCAACTTGAATAGATTCCATTGGCCAAAAATGGGTTGCTTGGAGCCACTGCAGTAGATTAAACCACATTATATATGCTGAAATCCATGTATTTATAATAATATTTAAAAAAGATAAAATGGTGATCATTTTTAGAGAATTCTAGGTGATTAACTTATTATTTTGAAAACTGGTTTAAAAAAAAGGGGGTGGGGTGGGGTTGGGATAAGAGAAGCATTTATCTTACCTTTCCGGAAAGAACCAGGACTCCGATTAGCAAATAGCTAATGAGAAGATTCTCTCTACAGAAGTACTCCAGCAAATAAATGAAGATAGAATTAGAGCAACCCACTTTGTAACCACCAGTGAATTAAAGGATTTGGCAATGATCATCAAAAATTGCAGATATCCCCCTCATAAAGAGAGATGACCAGATATTATGTTCTCCTAATAGATGTCCATACCACCACCTATAGAATGTTCTTGCCAAAATATTTAATTTGAACCTGATGAAACTTCTTGGTTTTTCATTTATGGGAAACACTAGGCATGGAGGTACATGATAAAATGATACTAAGGGAACATAATCAGCAAAATCCAGCCTGTAGAAGATTAGTTAGGAAAAACAATCCACGTTCTTTAGCCAAAAAATTGCAAAAAAAGAGAATGAGAGGTTGAGAGGGAGATCAATAGATTAAAAAGGATGGACTTTAGGTACATATTTATCCCTCACAATGTATGGAGCTTGTTTGGATCCCAGTTCAAACTATAAAAAATATTTATAGAATAATTGAGGAAATGTTAACACTGGATAGGCAATTATACTGAGGCACTCTTGATGTTTCAGAGTACAATGAAGGCATTGAGGTTGTTTTGAAAGAGGGAAGACTTGGTCTTTATAGGCTTGTTTTCAGATCCATGTGTTGGAATATTTATAGCTGTAATGACAAGTGTCCAGCGGAACATGGAGTGCTGATTGTCAATCCCCCGGAGCAGAACACGGTGTACCAGTCACCAAGCCCAGGGGAGGACTGCAAACACCTCTGCCCACTGCACCTTGGTATCGGAGTTGCCAGGAAAAATACTGGGTGGAACCACACTTTCCTTACACAGAGAAGCAACGGAGTGAAAGCGGCTTCAATAGCGGGCATGGGTCTCCACAGCCATCGGGTCTCTCCCAGGAGACGGTGGAGGGGCGTGCACGGCAATGCACGCACCCTTCTTAGGATTAAAGAATCCCAGCTCCTCTTTCATGGAGTCTGAAATATGAAGGTCGGGGGCATCTTTGGGGAAGCCATTAATATACAGACAAGCAGAACAAAGGAAGATTCACTGACCCTGAAATAGGGAAAGCTAGTCCCACAGAAGGCAATAAGCCCCATGGGCTGCTCTTCATCTCTTCATAAGGAAGTGCTCCAAGGCGTCAAAAGTCTGCAGGCACAAGATGGCCTTTGCAGCATATAGTGTCTGGGAATTGCTTCAAAGAACATGGAAGGAGGAGCAGGCAGGATGAGAAGGAGGCTGCATAGAGGAGAAAAAAGACTAGCCATGAATCACCAATTTTTGAAGGTGGACGGTTACATGGGCACCTGGGAAGCTCAGAATCTTATTCTACCTTTATATATATTTGAATTTTGAATAGCAAAAGTGGCTTTGTAATGACAGTATAAAATATAAAAAAGTCTTAATATTATCTTCCTCTGTTCCCAGTGGATTGCCTGGGGGAGCATCCTCTGGGTGTGATCCCTCCTTGGGAGACCACCGGCTTGCGAGTCTGTTGTGCAGTGTCGCCTCTCAACCCCGGCCCATGGGAAGCACGGCTGTCAGAGGGGTCTCTTTCAGGAGGAAACCAAAGTCTGCACCCCATCCAAAGGCCTTCAGGGTCGGAGACCTGACAACCAAACCAGCAGTACTTAGAGCCTTGTCATCAGAATTCTTTCAGTCTGTGGGACATCAGTCCCTTTCATAAAAGTAGAAGATTTTCAAGATCCCTTTAGAAGGAAAGATTGGCATTGTTTAAAGAAAAAAAAATTCAACGTTTAAGAAAAAGACAAAGTTCTCCTTCAAGAAATAACAACCCTGCTAGCTTACTCCGGGTATGAAATAATGTTATTGGCAATGAGATTGGGGTGTTCTATTTCTGTCTCAATAAACTTTCTCTCCCCTGGGTAGTATTTTATAGTTACTGCTTCTACGCTCCATTGGCATAGGCATAATTTATTATGTGTTTACATGTTTCACTCACTCTGCTAAGGTGGGAGCCCAGTGATACATTATTACTGTGCGTGCCTCTGTGTGTGCACGTGTCTGTGTGTGTACACTTGCACAAATATTGACAGGCTACTCAAAGACATCTGACAGGTGGTAGGCTTTCCACTTTTCACAGCACCAGTCACCCCCCCACCCCCACCCTGGCTGCCCCAGGACGACAGGCACCTCCATGGGCTCTTGGCTTAGATCAAATGTGTCCTGAGACCCCATATAGTCCCTTCTTCTCTGAAAGGAAGCAGGACAATCCCAGGACAATGCTGTCTCCCTGTCACTGCTCAGCTTCTATATTTCCTACTTTGACTTGTTTTCCTGTAGGAAGCTGAAATTCCTCCTATTTCTGGGTGGGATGTCAGCTTGCACAACACTTTTCTCAACAGAGTCTTGTGAAGGAAATAAAGCAGATGCTATTATTTGCCCTTTTTCTTCACTGGAGACCCACCAAGGGCAATGGTATTTTCAGGTCAAACAGCAAGGGAGGAATCCGGCCCCAGGCCAGCTCTGATGGGAGAGCCACTAAATGCTTAGGTTCTTCACTGTTAAAAGATGGAGATGATGGTAATTACTGCACAGAGCTGTTTCTGAAATGATACATTATTTAAAACGCTCAGCAGAATGACTGGCATGTCAGAGAGTGCCGTAAATGTTACCAATGCTAGTACTCTTTTCCAAGTATTGTGTTCCGAGACCTTGTAATAACAACAATTGGTCCTGGTAGATAATAATAACAATAATAATAACAAAACAGGTGACTTACTACATACTGGCATTGTTTGAAGCCCTTTCTGTGAACAGACTTATTTGTCACAACAGACCTATGAGGAGGCATTATTATTGTTGTTGTTTAGTTGCTAATTCATGTCCCACTCTTTTGCGACACCATGGGCTGTATATAGCCTGCCAGGCTCCTCTGTCCATAGGATTTCCCAGGCAAGAAAACTGGAGAGGGTTGCCATTCCCTTCTCCACGGAATCTTCCGGACCCAGGGATCAAAATCCTATCGCCTGCATTAGCAGGCGGACTCTTTACTACTGATCCACCAGGGAAACCCATAAGCATTATTATTAATCCTGTATTATGGATAAGGGACACAGAAATTGTTAGGTTGAAGTAACCTGGTAATTCGCTTGTCTTTTAAAATATAATTAGCCCATACTTGGAGTATTTCTTCCTTACCACATCTTTTCTACCATCATTCCTGCCCGGTGACTGCCTTGGGGTTTCTAAATTCCCCATCACCCCTTGCTCGTAGGTCACCACCTCCCTAGCGTCTACTCCCCAGCTTCCCTCCTTTATGTGATATTCCCTTATCTTATGTCTCAAGGGTTCCTTTGGTGAGGAATCTGAGCCTCAGAGTGGGCAGCGAACCATCCAGACCTACAGCGTGAGCTCCGAGGGTCCAGTCTATCCTTGCCCTCCCCGCTGTGTCCCTGGATGCTGTAAGAGCGCCAAGGGCCGGGCTGCCTTTAGGCCCCAGAGTCCTCAGGAGGCTTGGACCGCTGCTCCAGCCGGGGCCTGGCCGGCATCCGAGCCGAAGGGACAAGGACACTCAGTAGGGGGCACCCGAGAGCCCACATGGCCTCCAACTCCCCTCCCTCCGGCCCCGCCGGCCGGGAAGGGCTTGGAATTTAATCCTCCGCATTCCTTGCTGGGTTCCTGTGACATAATAAGGCCCAAGGAGGGATCTCGAGTGACTGGTCAGCAGAACCCTCAGCGGGATTTTCTATAGATAGCCAGGGCGTGTCTCGGGCTAGGTCTTTTCTGCGGGAGGAAAGTGCTTCCCCGCCGGGCTGGGCAGCGCCCTGTGCGGCAGGTGGGCGACGTGGGGGACCGGCTAGGCCCCGGGCTCGGAGGGACTTTGTCCGGCAGCAGGGGAAGGGACGCCAGGGATCCCGGGCCGGGAGAGGGAATTCCAACTATGGCGTTTGGGACAAAACTCTTCAGTTATTTGCCCTCACCGACCTCACCCCGAGATGGGACTGCGGCTGCGATGAGATGTCCCAGATACTGAGCCTCCAGCAGCCTTTGACGCCGGCTCTGCAAAGATTCCGCGGTCTAAGCCGGGCTGTCCTTGCGAGAGAGGCGTGTTTGGAATGTCGGTGCGGCCGCCGCTCTGATTGGAGGTTTTGGGGTTTCAGAGTTCCTTAATTTGCATGACCATGCGGCAAGCTTATTACAGTCCACAATCCACAATAGAGTTGGAATTTGAAACTCTGTTTACCTTCCAGATTCCAAACAAGCAGCATTCCTATCAATAATGTCACATAAAGACCGGCATGATGGTATAGAAACCTAACATGACTAATATATTTTATTTTATCCTGTCTAACGGTGGAAAGGACTTCTCAGGAGGCACGTATCTCTTTTACATAAAATAATAGCTAAGCTGCCAAGGGCTTTAATGACATAATTTCATCATGGGATTCTAGATTCTTTGGTTTATGCGACCATCAAGAACCCTGAGACGAAGTTAATTAATGTAACTGGGACAAGCCCAAGTGCTGCGTTTCCATTCCCCTTATAAGTGAACGCAACTATTTTAATTGCCCAAACATTTGGTGGGTAGGGAGGTGGAGAAAAGCCTGTCTGATGTATTCATTAGCTGCAGAATAAATTCCTTAGAGGCAATATACTGTTGTTAAAAATATGAGCAGTTGAGTCAGACAGCCTGAGTTTGAATCCTGACTTGGCCTGAAATCTGTGAAAACTTGAGTGAGTTATTGATGTTTTCCAAGCATATTACTCATCTGTGAGATGAGGTTGCTGATACCTGCCTCTCAGGGGTAAGAAGATTAAACGAGGTCAGAATTGTTGTGGGCTGGATGAACGCAGTACCTCTGAAAGGCCCTGGGTCCAGTGCTTCGAGCACAGTAACTCCTGATAGAAGGCTGCTGTATTATTAATCCCACAGCAAAAGCAAAACATTCCTGAAATGGGTCCTTGACACCATGGAGGTCCAGGAATCTTAGCTGCTTCCAGCCAGGAGCTTCTCTTTTTAGCCCCTGAATTCCTTAAATGCCCCACATTTGTGAGTTGTATTATTCACAGCCCGAGAGAGCAGGATGGCGGCCCCCACCCTGTCTGGAATCCCAGAGACCTCTGAGATTCTGACCTAGCACAGCTGCCTGTTGCAAATAATTTAGGAAACATGAAACAGAACATATTGCAGTTCCACAGAAAGGTCTGAAGGGTGAACTTTATGTGTCTGTCATGTATCCGCTTTCTCCTGCAGAGAGCTCTGCCCCACCAGGCGAGGAAGAGGAGCTCCTCAAACTCGAAAGATGGGGTCCATGCAGGTCCCATTTCCCCCTAAAATCTGTTATCGTGTTACTTCGTCCCTGGTGTCGAGAAGGGCTTCTTGGTAGATGTAAACAGAGCACCTGCCTATAAGTGGACCTTAGCTTTGTAATTCAAAATTATGATGTTACACCCTTCCTACATTATAGCTTCAAGACCTTGGCACAGAACTGCATGTTTCTGCACCTGTTTGCTCTTCTTTTTACAGACATTTTGATGTGGATCATTCTTAAAGTGTTTATTGAATTGGTTACAATATTACTTCTGTTTTATGTTTCGGTTTTTTTTTTTGGCTTCAAGGCTTGTGAGATACTACCTCCCCAACCTAACCAGGGATTGACCCTGCATCCCCTGCACTGAAAAGTGAAGTCTTAACCACTGGGCTGCCAGGGAAGCCCCTGTTTGTTCTTAAAACCTGCAGGGTGAATGGAATGGAAAGCTGGGTGATTGGGTAGAGTCAATGGCTTATTGCATGGCAAGTGCCCAGTACAGTTCCTGGCATATGGTAGGCACCCTGTGAACCTTGTTTCTCTTCCAAAGGGCCAGGAAGCCTGAAGCAGAGAGACAGTGCCCACTCGTCTCCTTCCCATTCTCTCCCAAGGAAGACGACCATAGGCGGAGAGAGAATGCCGTCTCATAGAGGAACGTGTGGCGGTGTGACGTCACATGCTAGGTGGTGGCGATGTAAAGGGTGACAGCCCACACCTGGCCAGCCTGCAGGGCCCTTGTCATCAGCAGCAGCCCAGTTATTGATACACTCTCTATACTGAGGCCTTCTCTGAGTACACCAACCTAAATGATCTGAGAAAAGGATTTTTAAGGAGGATCCAGATATTGCTGTGAACTATCAAAGAGAAAGGATGTTTTATTTCAAAAATGTTTTTTCTTTTTTGCTTAAAATCCAGTCACTCTTTCCTATCTGTGATCTCTAGAACTGGGAGTCCCACTTCTTCCAGAATAGAGTCTTTAAATATGCCCACCCATTTTCCTGGTCAAGCAATGGCAGCAGACAGTCATTAAGTCCTGTGTGGGGCCGGGGCAGGGGTGTGACATGCCCACAGGCTGTTGGCAGAGGCCTCTGTAGGATGCATGTTCAGATTTGTCTCTGTAACTGGACTGACCACTCCTTTTTAATAGCTGAGAATTTGTGTTCCATGTATGCACTCTCAAGCCGTTCCCACTTATTTTATGTGACTTTTTCCTATGTGCCTCTGCTCTCTCTGAAAATATTTTCTTCTCACCTATGTGAGTGAGCTGGTCACAGTCATTCTTAAGAACTGTGAATGGAGCTGAATTTATTTGCAGGTCAGCTCTGCAGCTGCCAATTCCTTGCAACAGATATCTGGAAAGAAAGAACCTTAGCTGCAAATAAATAAACAAATTTAGACGTGCTGCTTTTCACCTCTAAAGCAGGTACCATGCCTGTTAAGTCTTGTGTATTTCCCCAGGGCACCTAGAATAGTTCTTTCTAGTGGTTGGCATTCCATAAATGCTATAGTCTGTTTACCTTCCAGATTCCAAACGAACAGCCTTCTGGTCTAGAGGAAGAGACTCAGAGGCAACTTGAATGGGAAGAGGGCTGTATAAAATGGATTCTCCTCTTTTCAGTGACCCATTGTTTGTGATTGGCACCATTATACACCCCAGAAGGTCAAGTATAGACTCTATATGAAATGATTCCAGAAACATATCAATATATAAGATGCTACATAAAATGGCCACTGGATACTCTAAGATTGCAATCACTGAAGAGACTGAATCTTTGCTTGGTCTGCTTTATATCACACCTAGTACCATGTTACACAGAAATAAATAAATGTATAATTTTATAAGAATAAATGCTGGGGCTTTCCTGGTGGCTCAGTGGTGAAGAGTCCAGTGCAGGAGACATGGGTTCGATCCCTGATCCGGGAAGATCTCTCATGCCACGGAGCAACTCAACTGATGCGCCACCACTATTGAGCGTGTGTTCGAGAGCCCGTGAGCCACGACTACTGAGACCATGTGGTGCAACTGCTGAAGCCCACTTGCTTTGCAAGGAGAGAAGCCCTCGCACTGCCACTAGTGAGTAGCTACCGCTTACAGCTAGGGAAAAGCCTGCACAGCAACAAATGCCCAGCACAGCCAACAATAAACAAAATGAAGAATAATAAATGCTATTAGAAACTGACAAGAAGGCTGAAAAGATCAGTGGGTGGAGGTGCCTCCACATTTGCCTTGAAGCAGCATGTCTCTTCGGTAAACGTCTTGGTTGGGCTGGACCTCAGTTATATTTGTAAAATGACCAGATTGTTGCTTCTTAAACTCTTGATCCATCAAAAACAATTCTAGGACAGCCTCTGTCAGCCCCATCACCTCATTCATTTGCTTCACAAATATTTACTGAGCACTTAATATGTACCAGGCACTGTACTAGGAGTTGGAAATACAATGTGTGAGGAAAACCAAATGCATTCTTTTGCCCTCATAGAGCTTATAGCCTAGTGGGAGAGGCAGACATAAAATAAATGGCCATGCAAATAAAAATGCAATTCAAAATTGTGCTGAGTGCTCTGAAGGAAAGCATAGAGATTATGAATCTAACATGGAAACCTGATTAGAGGTTGGGGAATCATAAAAAAGGCCTGTGATTGTATTTTTAATGCCTTTTGAGAAACCACATACTAATAAAAAGTTACTGCCAATTGAATAAGGTTTTAAAAGTATTTGTATTTTATTAGGCACTACAGCGGGTGACTGAGGATGAGATGGTTGGATGACGTCACTGATTCAACAGACCTGAGTTTGACCAAACTCTGGGAAATAGTGAAGGACAGGGAAGCCTGGTGTGCTGCAGTCCATGGGGTCACAAAGAGTCAGACATGACTTCGCAACTGAAAAAAAACAAGCATAGCAACATAGCTATATATACATGTGGAAAAACCATAGTTTACATGTCTAAGGCAGTTAGAATCCATGAGTGCTTTGTAGACACTAAGTACGCTTACCCAGAATATACCTCATCTCCAGCTGCCTCTAATGGCAATTTGGCATGCTAAGTTTATTATTCAGTCATGTCTGACTCTTTGCGACCCCATGGACTGTAGCCTGTCAGGCTCCTCTGTCCATGGGATTCTCCAGGCACAAATACTGGAGTGGGTTGCCATTCCTCTCCCAGGGGATCTTCCCAGAGATAGAACCCCTGTCTCTTATGCCTCCTGCACTAGCAGGTGAGTTCTTTAGCACTAGCCCCACCTCAGCCAGTTTAGTCGCTCAGTCGTGTCCGACTCTTTGAGACCCCTGGACTGCAGCACTCCAGGCTTCCCTGTCCATCACCCACTCCTGGCACTTGCTCAAACTCATGTCCATTGCGTTGGTGATGCCATCCAACCATCTCATCCTCTGTCATCCCCTTCTCCTTCCACCTTCAATCTTTCCCAGCATCAGGGTCTTTTCCAGTGAGTCAACCCTTCACATCAGGTGGCCAAAGAATTGAAGTTTCAGCTTCAGCATCAGTCTTTCCAGTGAATATTCAGGACTGATTTCCTTTAGGATGGACTGGTTGGATCTCCTTGCAGTCCAAGGGACTCTCAAGAGTCTTCCCTAACACCACGGTTCAAAAGCATCAATTCTTTGACTCTCAGCTTTCTTTATAGTCCAATTCTCACATCCATACATGACCACAGGAAAAACCATAGCCTTGACTAGATGGACCTTTGTTGGTAAAGTAGTGTCTCCGCTTTTTAATATGCTATCTAGGTTGGTAATAGTTTTCCTTCCAAGGAGCAAGCGTCTTTCAGTTTCATGGCTGCAATCACCATCTGCAGTGATTTTGAAGCCCCAAAATATAAAGTCTCTCACTGTTTCCATTGTTTCCCCATCTATTTGCCATGACGTGATGAGAGCAGATGCCATGATCTTAGTTTTCTGAATGTTGAGTTTTAAGCCAACTTCTTCACTCTCCTCTTTCACTTTCATCAAGAGGCTCTTTAGTTCTTCTTCACTTTCTGCCATAAGGGTAGTGTCATCTGCGTATCTGAGGTTACTGATATTTCTCCTGCAAGCTTGATTCCAGCTTGTGCTTCTTCCAGCCTGCCATTTTGCATGATGTGCTCTGCATATAAGTTAAATAAGCAGGATGACAATACACAGCCTTGACGTACTCTTTTCCTGATTTGGAACCAGTTTGTTGTTCCATATCCAGTTTTAACTGTTGCTCCTTGACTTGCATAAAAATTTCTCTGGAGACAGGTGAGGTGATCTGATATTCCTCTTGAAGAATATTCCACAGTTTGTTGTGATCCACACAGTCAAAGGCTTTGGCATAGTTAATAAAGCAAAAGTAGGTGTTTTTCTGGAACTCTTTTGCTTTTTTTGATGATCCAAAGAATGTTGGCAATTTGATCTCTGGTTCCTCTGCCTTTTCTAAATCCAGCTTGAACATATGGAAGTTCACATATTTTTGAAGCCTGTCTTGGAGAATTTTGAGCATTACTTTGCTAATGTGTGAGATGAGTGCAATTGTTTGGTAGTTTGAACATTTTTTGGCATTGCCTTTCTTTGGGATTGGAATGAAAACTAAGCTTTTCCAGTCCTGTGGCCACTGCTGTGTTTTCCAGATTTGCTGGCATATTGAATGCAGCACTTTGACAGCATCATCTTTTAGGATTTGAAATAGCACAACTGGAATTCCATCACCTCCACTAGCTTTGTTCATAGTAATACTTCCTAAGGCCCACTTGACTTCACATTCCAGGATGTCTGGCACTAGGTGAGTGATCACACCATCGTTTTTATCTGGGTCATGAAGATCTTTTTTTGTATAGTTCTTCTGTATATTCTTGCCACCTCTTCTTAATATCTTTTGCTTCTGTTAGGTCCATACCATTTCTGTCCTTTACTGTGCCCATCTTTGCATGAAATGTTTCTTTGGTATCTCTGATTTTCTTGAAGAGATCTCTAGTCTTCCCCATTCTAATGTTTTCTTTTATTTCTTTGCATTGATCACGGAGAAAGGCTTTCTTATCTCTCCTTACTATTCTTTGGAACTCTGCATTCAGATGGGTATATCTTTTGTTTTCTCCTTTGCCTTTAGCTTTTCTTCTTTTCTTGGTTATTTCTAAGGTCTCCTCAGACAACCATTTTGCCTTTTTGCTTTTCTTTTTCTTGGGGATGGTCTTGATCACTGCCTCCTGTACAATGTCACGAACCTCCATCCATAGTTCTTCAGACACTCTATCAGGTCTAGTTCCTTGATTTATTTCTCAATTCCACTGTATAATCATAAGGGATTTGATTTAGGTCATACCTGAATGATCTAGTGGTTTTCCTTGATCACACCATCGTTTTTATCTGGGTCGTGAAGATCTTTTTTTGTATAGTTCTTCTGTATATTCTTGCCACCTCTTCTTAATATCTTTTGCTTCTGTTAGGTCCATACCATTTCTGTCCTTTACTGTGCCCATCTTTGCATGAAATGTTTCTTTGGTATCTCTGATTTTCTTGAAGAGATCTCTAGTCTTCCCCATTCTAATGTTTTCTTTTATTTCTTTGCATTGATCACGGAGAAAGGCTTTCTTATCTCTCCTTACTATTCTTTGGAACTCTGCATTCAGATGGGTATATCTTTTGTTTTCTCCTTTGCCTTTAGCTTTTCTTCTTTTCTTGGTTATTTCTAAGGTCTCCTCAGACAACCATTTTGCCTTTTTGCTTTTCTTTTTCTTGGGGATGGTCTTGATCACTGCCTCCTGTACAATGTCACGAACCTCCATCCATAGTTCTTCAGACACTCTATCAGGTCTAGTTCCTTGATTTATTTCTCAATTCCACTGTATAATCATAAGGGATTTGATTTAGGTCATACCTGAATGATCTCGTGGTTTCCCTACTTTCTTCAATTTATGTCTGAATTTGGCAATAAGGAGTTCATGATCTGAGCCACAGTCAGCCCAATTTGCTTTAAAGATCTTAAGAAAAGCAGCTGGTTTTCTGACCAGGATTCATATGAACACTCAATGAAGGCTGAGTCAGGGGCCTGCTCCCCAGAAGCAAACATACCCATCAGCCGATGGCCACAAATATGTGTCCTAACCAGAAGTTCAGGACATCTCCCCACCACTGGCAAAGTTTATATTATTTACCTTCAGGCAGACCTGATATAGATCATCAGTTCAATTCGGTCACTCAGTCGTGTCCGACTCTGCAACCCCATGGACTGCAGCACGCCAGGCTTCCCTGTCCATCACCAACTCCCGGAGCTTGCAGAAACTTACGTCCATTGAGTCACCACAAGTCCTTTCGCCATTCAGTCCTTAGCTCGCCAAGTGGCGGCAGCAAGGGCCTCTTCAGCATCCCTCACCTAACCCCAACTCTGTCCGTTTATATTTTATTTCCCAGGGCTCAACTGGGTGATTGTATGTTACATCCCAGAAACAAATGTGTTTCTGCCATGTCAGCCTCCTAGCTATGGAAATGGCTATTCATCCTGGATTTATGTCTGGGTGGGGCAAGCTTCCATCAAAAGTAGACAATTTCAATATTATAACCCCCCTGGGATAACCAGGGAGTAACAAGTTCAGATATGAAACTAGGTCCCGGATGGGAACAATCCCCTTGAACAGGCATGGATGGATGAGGAATTTACATTCAGCTTGCTGGCTGCCTGTTCTTTCCAGGAGGAGGGAAAGAGGAGTTTGGAGTCTATGCAAGGTCCAGAGCTGAAGTTGAGGCAGTTCCATCCCTCACCTGGAACAGATATGCAGAAGAGGAAGGTCCTTTCCCTGTTGGTGACCTTACTTATATCCCAATCCCTGAATGGCAGAGATGACAGTGGTGGCCAGCCCAAAGGGCATATAGTCACTATTTGTTTAAAGAGTGAAGGGTCTGGAAAGGTGTTAGGGTAAGGGCACTGAGCCAGGCATGGACTAAAATAAACCTTATATATACTAGAAGTGAGGCAGAGAAGCAAAGGAGGGCTTGCCAGGGAAGTCAAGCATGGGAGGAACTGGGTCAGCACTGTTCCACTGAACCAGGCCGGGTGACGGAAGGAGTTGCATTCACAGCAAACATGGTGCAAGCTGCTTCGGGTCTCCACACACCCAGTGCAGTGCTCCTGTTGCCAAAGGACCGTTCCCCTTGCAGAAAGTCTGGCCTCACCAGCTCTTCTGGTAGGAAGTGCCTCACATTTGTTTGAAATACGATTGCATTTAGAATTTACTTTTTAGAGACAGCGCCTGAGGACATTCCAATATGTAAAATGCACATATATCTGTCACCTGGGCCATTTCTGTTTTTATTTAGGTCCCATCAAAGTCTAAAATGGTATTGGAGGTGACGGAGTGCTCAAAGATAGCTGCTGAGGGCAGCCAAATGGAACCGTGGAAACCCTGTTCTATGAAACACATCCTTGCTCGGCTCTGCTCCATGCGCACAGTGCCCTGTGAGTCAGGCTCCACGCTTCGTTCAGAACCCACAAGCTGGTATGAGTTGGGATAAGTCATGTAACTTCTCTGAGCTTCTCTGCTTTCTCTCTTTTCACTGTGATTATTTCGCTTATTTTCGTAATCATTTTTTTGTATGACATGAAAGTGAACAGGCTTCCAGGACTTAAATTCAGACTTTTCCAGGGTGTGGGATTAAAATATGTGCATGATTAAAATATCAAATAATCCAAAAGGTTTTGGAAAGTAAAGAAACAGTGCCCTGGCCCACCTCTCTCCACCCTCCCTCTGCTTCCCATAGACAACAGTCTCCAAAATGTTACTATTTTTAGTTCTGCCCGAGGTTTCTCTTTTCATCTCCAAATGGTATGTTTACACTGCTTTGTCTTGATCAACAACCTTAGTAGACATTGTCTATCCACTTCCTTCTAGGGTAGGTAAAGTTTTAATTCTTATCCCCCACTCCCTCCCATGTTTTGAAAGTTTTAGCTATTTTGGTTTCTCTGTTACTACTCAAACTAAATACAAACCCCTAATTCTTGTTCCACTAACAGTCAATGATACCTCTGACTCCTCATTCAGGAAGATGATAATAAAAGCAGAAAGTCTTTCTTCTACCTCTCTACCCACTTCTGCCTCCCAAATTCTATCTATTCTGTAACCACAATCAAGTTTCCCCTGCCTTGTTTATAGGTTGATTCTAAAAACTGAAAACCAGAGAACAGTCTTTTCATTATGACTGTGTAAATATCGTTACCAAGCCAAGCAGTGTGCCGTGATTACATTTCTTCTCCCTGGTCCCAATGTCATGACCCCAGTGCCACTCAAGCAAAATGTCTCAAACATCAAGAACAAATAGGCTTCTTTTTCATACTCATCCAGTTGCTCAAAATATGGCCCCCTTTCAGCTGAGTTCCTATTTGAACTACGACTTATATGTATGTTTTGTTTTTGTACACATTTTGTACACATCTGTGGTTTTGAATTTGAAATCTAATGCTAGTTGAATTCTCTTTCCTTATAGGTGACTAATTTTTTTTCTCTTTAGAAACTCTTAGAATTTTTCTGATCCCCGGTGTTCTGACATTTCACAGTGAGTGTGTCTAAGGAGAAGAATTGTTTCTTTGTTTATTTCTGGGCGTTTGGGAGCCCTTTTGTTTAGAAAACTCTGAGCCTTTTCTTTGTATATTTACTAGGCTACTTATCCTCTGTTTTCCTTGTTCTCTGTTGTGAACACCTAATAGGCAGATGCTAGATTAAATGGCAACCCACTCCAGTGTTCTTGCCTGGAGAATTTCCCAGGGACGGGGGGAGCCTGGTGGGCTGCCATCTATGGGGTCGCACAGAGTCGGACACGACTGAAGCGACTTAGCAGCAGCAGATTCTGCCTGGAATTGATCTTCTATATTGAGAGGTCGGACATACCTGGACATGCACGGCCATGTTCAGGTGGCTGAGGCAGAAAGCCCCAGAACCCACTCCCGCCCAGACAGAAACCAGGAGGCGGACCAACATCCTGGATACGGAACTCATGACCTGGCCCAATGAAGGACTGGCACAAAGCCCACCAGCACCAATCAGCAACGTGGCCCCCGCGTTTACCGTAGATGGAAAAAACCCGGCTTGAACGCTAGCCCCGGCTATAAAACCCTCCTCCCAGCCGCTGTCCCTCGCAGACTCCCACTGTTCCAACCCCTGATAACTCACTCCCGGGAGTTCTGCCCGAGAGCAAACGCGCGATAAAGGCCTTTTGTTAGCAGTCCCTAGAAGTGGCTTTTCTTCCCGCGGCATTTCTTACATATATCTTTTTTCTTCACATTTTCCATCTTATTTTCTTTCTCCTCTATGCTCTAGAAGATTTCCTCATCTTTATATTCTAATCATTTCTATTAAACATTTAATTTGGCAATGACGTTTTCTAATTTTTGAGAATTCTTTTTTGGTTTCTGATTTGTCCTTTTTCTTAGCATTCTGTTCTCATATGTATATGTAATATCTACCCAAATCTTCCTGGAGTAGAGTAATTATCTTAGTTTAGCCATAAAGCTCCCCAGGTGGCACAGTGGTAAAGAATCTGCCTGCCAATGCAAAAGATGGGGGCTCGAGCCCTGGGTTGGGAAGATCCCCTGGAGATGGAAATGGCAACCCATTCTAGTATTCTTGCCTGGAAAATTCCATGGACAGAGGAGCCTGGCGGGTTACAGCCCAGGGGGTTGCAAGGAGTTGGACACGACTGAACACACACTATACTTCAGACTCCTGCAACAAAGATGCTATAGACTGGAGGCTTAAACAACAGATGCCTGGAGGCTGGGATGTCCAAGGTCAAGGTGCTTGTAGAGGCAGCATCTGCTGAGAGCTCCACCCTCATGACGTTCCAGAGGTCCCTTCTTCTAGTACCATTACATTGTGGCTTATGAGTCAACATATGAATTTTGAGTGAACACAAACATTCAGTCCATAACAATGATTGTATATCCTGATTGTATATCAGGGATAGCCATGGTTTATACCTCTTGTCCCGGCGTAATTATTAACATCTCCTCCACATTGCTTTCAAAATTGTCCCAGGTTGGATGATAAATCACATAGGCTCTTTACTGTGAAGATATTGAGAATTATTTTAAAAATCCTCTTCTGTTCTTGAATTATTTGTTTCTTCAGGGTGACATTTTTAGGTTGCTATTTTTTAATCTTGATTGATATTTAAGAATGAGTTAGGGATTAGAAGTTCTAGGTCCACAGAGCTAGAGGTAGACTAGAAGTCAATATAGCTGTTTATTAAATACATTCTTTCAATAGTTCCTGCATTTTAAAAGTTATTTCAAAACCATAAAAAGACAAGAGAAAAAAATATTAAGATACTTTCAGCTCATTAATTTCCCTAGAGAAGAAAGTGCTTCTGAAAATAGAGAAAAAAGACCAAGGAGATTAAAAACTCAATAGAGAGAGAGAGTGCAATTTCTCACTAATCAGAATAGCATTGTTGGCAGGGATATAGCACAACACTGAGCTGTGATGGACAATCAAGCCACAGCTACCAAAATGTAGAAAATGTATCCATTCACTTAGCCCTTCTCCTGGGGCTCTAGTCTATATATCTGACATCTGTACAAGGTTATTTATTACAGCAACAGAATAGCAAAGGATAGAAAACAACCCAAATATTCATTGAAGGGGTAATTTCAAAGAAATTGAGATATATTATACCAAGGAATACTATACAGCAATAAAAGAAAAAAGGAGGAAGATCCCCAACTGCTAACGTGGGGATATTCTTAGGATGCTTTCTAAAGTGAGAAAAGCAAACAAGCTACATATATACACACACATACGTGTATATACACATATGTATGTACATAACGTTGCTGGGCTTCCCTGGTGGTGCAGATGGTAAAGAATCTGCTTGAAATGCAGGAGACCTGGGTTCGATCCCTCAGTTGGGAAGATCCTCTGGGGAAGGAAATGGCTACCCAATCAAGTATTCTTGCCTGGAGAATCCCATGGACAGACGAATTTATAGTCCTATAGTCCCAGTAGTGGGCTATAGTCTATGGGGTCACAAAGAGTCAGACATGACTGAAGCACATCAGCAAGCACATGTATGTAATGTTACCTTTTGCATCAGTAAAGGAAGAAATTTAACATATTAGTATTAGCATAAAGAAACATTAGAAAAATAAGTAAGTTACATAATAAGACAGAGATTACTGGAGACTGATGTGAGACATCTCATTTTTATTTTTGAATCACGTAGCTAAAATATATATTTGAAAGAATGGAGTTAAAAATAAATATGCATGAAGGTTAAAAAATTATAATTTCCTATTGCATAGTGTCTAAAGGATTGCAGGCCCCACTAGAATCCCCAGACATAGACACGCATTTTCTGTACTAGCTTGATTTGTGTAGTGCTTCTGACTTAAATAATCAAAGACTATTCAAATTGGCGAAGACCTAGGGGTCTGCTTGCTCCAATCCCCTCATTTTTCAGATGAATAAACTGAGGCCCAGAGAGATTTACTGACTTATTCATGGTCACGTTGTAGTTCAGAGGAGAGTCAGATTTTACTCTAGTTGGCTTTCAGCTCAGTATCTTTCCACAGCCTTGTGCTCCCCAGGTACTCAAGAAATGAGTTAAGTGACACAAATTCATACCGTATTGCTTTCATTGGAACATAAGGCAACTGACCAATTTGTTCACTGAATATTTTATCATACCTCTCTTATACCCTAGACCCTGTGTAGGGGCTGGAGCTACAGCCAAGTCCAGGAGATCTTCACTCCCTCTCACCTGCACTCTACCTCCCACAGAACTAGATCCCTCAGTGAGAGTTAGCCCCTTAGTCATGGTGTGTTCTTGACTGGTCTCTCTCTGCTACCTCCTAGGCGATGTCAGGACCTGCCTCCCCTCCAGATCCCTCAACTCTTAGACTCGACCATTGGCCAGCCAGGCAGAGGGCAGATTCTGAAAGTTTGACTGGGCATGGTGACATCAGCAAACACATCAAGACCGTGTTCACTGGTTTTCTAAGGCTTGGAGCTGTAAGGTGAAGAAGAACTGAAATGTGGATCCAAAGTTGAGAAGCAGTCAAGCAAACAGGCAAAGCAAGACTGAAGAGGATGGAGTGCACAGTGTGTCTGGAGCTGCTGCAGAGATGGCTTTGTATTGAGACAGCCTGTGGAACAAACAACCGCCCCAATCTCAGTTGCTTATTACAACAAAATTTTCTTTTTCTTGCTCGTGAAACATCTTCTCTAACTTTAGTGCCTGTCCAGAGCAGCTCTCCCCTCTGTAGTGCTGATGGGACCCAGGCTTTTGCACTGGCATCCTGAAGTCTTGGCTTAAAGTCAACATGGCTGAAGAGATGGGGCAGAGAGAACTGAGGGAAAGAGTAGAATGGAAGCAGGGCAGTGCCTCAGCCCAGAGTAATGTTATCACTTCAGTTCATAGTCTGTTGGCCAGAGATCCCACTCTGACTACAAAGGGGCTGAGAAACTGCGTGTGGGCGATTTGATGAGCAATACCATTCGCTACAGGAAGGCCCACTGTGCCTGCTTTCATGCTGTCTCTGAGGGACTGGATGGGGCTCTTCAGACGCATAGGAACAAGGCTAAATAGGGCTGAATGGATCCTTCCTTTTTTCCTAAGTGCTCACACATTACTTCCTTAACAATCTTTTTTAAGCGGAGGAAATTTGAAAAAATTTTGAAAGATTTATTTATTTACCACCTCTTTTTGGCCATACTGGGTCTCTGTTCCTGTACCCGGGCTTTCCCTGGTTGCAGCGAGCAGGGGCTCCTCCCGAGTTGCGATGCTCCGGCTTCTCACTGCAGCGGTCTGTCCTGGTGCATGGCACAGGCTCTGGGCACAAGGACTTCGGTCGCTGTGGCAGGTGGGCTCAGCCACCCCACACCATGTGGGATCTTCCTGGACCAGGGATCAAACCTGTGTCCCCTGCACTGGCAGAAGGATTCCTAACCACTGGAGCACCAGGGAAGTTCCTTAGCATCCATTTTAAAAGACCTTATTAAACATTTGAGAGTGTTAGCCACCCAGTCATGTCTGACTCTTTGCGACCCCATGGACTGTAGCCCATCAGGGTCCTCTGTCTTAGCATTTATTTACAGTTGTGCCAGGGCAAATTCTGATTCTTTAAAATAATAAAGCTGTAGAAATTTCCTGCCTCTGAGAAATTTAGACCCAGGAAGAGATTTTCTGTTGTCCTTTGAGATTTCAACCCCAAACAATATTTGGGTGTCATCTACACAATTTAGAGCCTCTTCTTTTTTTGTTTTCAGAAGTCCAAGTAGTCCTGGAGTCCCCATTTTTTGAGGGAGCAGACACAGAGCATTTTGCTCACAGAAAGGAAACTGAATGGACCACTTTTATTACAACTTTTCTGGGGCCAAGATGAGGGTCTATGGTAAAAAGTCAGTTCCATGTTCTTTACTACAAAATTAAGTGTGGTAGGTCACCTACATATGAATGAGTTCCCTTCTGAGAGTGCATTCATAAGTCCAAGTTGTTTGTAAATCCAACAAAGTTAGCCTGGGCACCCAAATAACATAATTGGCCATATAGTACTGTACTATAATAGGCTTGAAGAAGGCAATGGCACCCCACCCCAGTACTCTTGCTGGAAAATCCTATGGATATAGGAGCCTGGTGGGCTGCAGTCCACGGGGTCGGTGAGAGTTGGACACGACTCAGTGACTTCATTTTCACTTTTCACTTTAATGCATTGGAGAAGGAAATGGCAACCCACTCCAGTGTACCTGCCAGGAGAATCCCAGGGACGGAGGTGCCTGGTGGGCTGCCGTTTATGGGGTCACACAGAATCGGACACGACTGAAGTGACTTAACAGCAGCAGCAGCATAATAGGCTTATAATATTTTTTGCAGAAAATAATACATAAAAAACAAACACAAAATAAAACCCAAAATAGAAAACCCACTGTTAATCTTCTAGTACAATACCTTGAAAAGTGTAGCCGTACAGTACAATGCTGGCATCAAGTAAACAGGCAAGAAGAGTTACTGAGTGGAGGAGGGAGAGGAGAGGAGATGGCAGAGTGGAAGGGCTGTCGGCAGCAGAAGACGGAGGGCAGGCTGAGGCGTCACTCACACCTGGTGTTGACAGAACGTAAGTTCACAACTTTGAAAGTCTGTAACTTGAAGGTTTGTATGGAGGGGACTTTCTGTAAGCACAACATAATTTTGGACACAGAGGATCTCACTTCCCATATTCCCTTGTGCGTCCCTGAAGTCAGAACACACACACAGACACACACAATCCTTCAGGGCGCTCAGTCGGTGCACATCTTGAACGGGCGCACGTGCTCCCCGGGGTCTGGGTTGCGCCTGCAGCCCCACAGGCAGGAGACTGGCCTCCCACAGCCCAGCCCCCAGCGCAGCACGCCTCCTGCCTCCTCTAAAGCCTCCCCTTCTCCAGGCTGGTTCCCCCACCTTGTTTCAACAGTGCGGATTCTTACTCTCCCTTGCGAGTCATTATCCGACTCTCTTCCCCACATGGCTTTTCCAAACCAGCCCACTGGGGCCCAACTCGCCTCCAGACTTGGCAGTCAGTCTTGAATGGCTTTAAGACATCTATCACCCTGTTGAGTTGTTGATCAGCCACACTTTTATTGCTTATTATTCCTCATTTAGCCAGATCTTTTTGTAAGCATGAGACCGTTTCACTGTTCTGAAAATGTATATATTTGGCTATTTTAACCAACATGCCACATACCATCCTAAGTACTCTACAAATGTAAACTCACTTCATTTTCATGACAACCCTATGATGCATTTGACAATATGTAACTGAGGCACTGTTTTGCTTGCTGAGGCACAGAGGTGTTAAGTAATTTACCCAAGGTCACACAGCTGGTGAGTGGCAGGGTTAAGATTTGAAAAATCTTTTTAAAAAGCACTTACTACTTGCTGCTGCTGCTGCTAAGTCGCCTCAGTCATGTCCAACTCTGTGCGACCCCATAGACCCCTAATAAAATGCCTGCTGCAAAGTGTTTTGATATGTGATGGCATTTAGTGATCTTTTTACTTGGATTCTTTTAACCAGATAATGACTTCAAGTTTTTAAGCTGAACTACTCTCCAAGGCATTAGCTCCAGATAATCAGACAATGCAATGGCAACTGAGCTTCCGTTGCTATTTGTGAGTTTAACAGAGGTGAACCTCTTACACAGTGTTTGCCATGTGAATTACAGCTATACTAACCCTGGGCTGTAGGACTCAAAAGCACTGCAATTCCCTGTTGTCCTCTCAAAGCTTAGCTCCCCACACCATGCTCCATATCTTTTCCAAGTGGGCAGCGTGCTGAATGGAGGGATCTGAGGGGCAGCTCATTCTAGAATACTGCGGTTCTCAGTGGGACTGGTGCTGTCCCCTCAGGGACATTTGGAAATGCGAGGGGAGCGGTGTTCTTGGCCCATCACAGTGACTGGGTGTCTGTTGGCATCGAGTGGACCATTGTCCAGAGCTGCTCTCACAATGAAGAGCTGTCTGCATCCCGCATGACTGTCTGTCCTACTGGACAATTATGCAGGTGAAAAACCTGTTTCCAATCATACGAGCTTAGAAGCATAACACAGTGTATAGGGTTTTTAAGTTTTGTTTACTGTTTAGGGTACAGTTGATTCCCAAAGGATGCAACCACTGTGTAAATCAGGGGATGACTGTTCTTTGTTTTGTTAGGAACTTTATCAAAGCACTATTGTGCGTTGACAGTGATTCTGCTTGTCATTTTGGGGCCATCCATGTAAGATACACTCAACCTACATTGGTAGCTGATGTGTCCATGGGAATTTCCCATGGGTGCGAGAGTCTGATCTCTCCTTCATGATTAGCAGAGTGGTCATTTGTGTGTTGAGATATGTGTAATTGTATGTTACCTTCCTTGTATATCATATATATCACCTACTTTTCTGGATTTGGGCCATGCTGGTGAAATTCTACACCTCTGGATTGATTTTCCAACCACCGAGATGCTCCTGGTCAAACATATCACCATGCTCATCATCAACAAACAATTTTCCTGAGTGTATAGATATTACCACTGGGCAAGGTATTGATTTATTTGAAATTATCTATGCATATAGGTTCTATAATCTGTGATTTCACTTCAGGAAGGCAAAAAGGCATGATAAACAGTTCTTTTAGGAGGGGCCATTGTGTCTGGTGGGCCAGAGACGCCTTTCCAGCTTGCCATAGCAGGAGGCGGTGTGTGCACAGCAAACCCACAAATGCACAGTGCACTAGGAAGTGAGCAGGGACGACACCTGTCCTGGTCACAGCCCAGCTTAATCACCACATTGCACGTAACGATCAGGTTGCTGCCGTGCTCTGCAAGCAGCTGCAGGAAATCAGAGTGGCTGAGGGCATACTCCTCTCTGAGTTGCTGGAATCAGCTTTGGCTTTGATTTACAAGAGCTAGCAATTGCGCTAAGCAGATGACAGATCAACAGACATCTTTCCATTTGCAAGCACCTGGGAAAACCTCCTAATAGGCCTACTACACTCTTGGCACTTAATGAATATGGAACAGAAGTTCATTTTGATTGAAGTAGGAGATACTGGTCTATGTTTTCTGGATTTGGGAGGGAATGCTGATGAAATTCTACTGTTCTGGCTTGATTTTCTAACCATAGTGATTTTCCTGGTCAAAGACATCATCATCATCACCATCATCATCGACACTTCTGCTGAGAGTTTAATTACCATCATAGCAGCATTGCAGAGACAGCTCATGTTGACAGCACTGAGGATGATCACTACAATTTATATTATCCAGCTCACTTTTTCAACATTCAACAGATGTCTACTGAATTCTGCTCTGAGCTAGTCTGTGCCATGTACAACTCAGAAGATATAGGCACCTCTATAAGGAAGTTCACAGATTCAGGAAAGAATGGATATTAACAAATGATTACACAATTATGTGTGCAGCTGATTTAATTATTAAAAAGAGGAAAGGTTTTTATTGAATTTCCCATAGGTACCTGAAGTCATCTTGTTACCCTCAAACTTGCTTCTCCCTGAAAGTCCTGATCTTAGTTATCTGGACTTCTCTCCAACTGATTCTTCAGAAAACTGAGTCATCTTGGCTATCAATTCTTTCTCACTTCCCACTCCTGACAACCAGTTTATCACCAAGGACTGCTAATTTTACCTCCCAAATGTTGTTCCAATGTGTCCCTTCCTCCGTGTGCCCACACTTCTCTTCGTCAGCAGCCTGGACACTTGAGGCAGCCCTGTGACATGTCTCCCCAGCCTTCAGTCCTGCTTGGCTGTCAGTCAGGATTCAGGTACAAAGAATGGCATCCACTGCATCCGGTCTGGAGAGAAGGTAATTTGTTGGAGGGCACTAAATGGTTTACAGAATTGCTGGAAAAACTGAAGAAACACGTTGAGCTTTTGAAAATGGCTTTGCAGCCACATTGCAGAACCTGGATACCAAGGGAACTACAGCCTCTTTTATGATCAGGAAGCTGCTTGCCAAATAGAGAAGCTTGTGCTTCAGCCGCCAGTTCCAGAACTGTGGCTCCGATGCCATCACAGGGATGCCAGTGTGATCAGGAAGCCATGACAATTAGCAAACAGCCATAATTAGAAGCAATCTTGACAGAGAAACCCCTGCAGAAAACCCCACCATCTCCACGCACAGCATAACCAGCAGAAACCCAGCCCCTTCTTGGTTTCCACTTTCTAGACTTTGGGCAGGTCTAGACCAACTGATAAAAACCGAACTGGATCCAGGGTCCTCGTCACGATGGAGTGTCGGGAGCGTAGCTTGCATCTTTCCAGCACCTGCAGAGCTGCAGGAGGGGAAGCCTCTCCAGGGGAGGGTTAAAACAGATGTGCAAAGTCCCCAGGCCCACCACACTCCTTTTAAAGTCACCAGTTATGAGTCTACCGACCACGTGGCCCTACTGCTGAAACCCTTTCAATGGCTGCCCCTAAAATCAAGTCCAAGGGTCCTTGTCTATCTTTTCTCTCTAATCATAACAGCCATTTACACTTGACTCTCTGACAGCACATGGGGTGTTCTCTGCTCTGCAGGGTCCCCATCTTTGCTCCTGCTGTGCCCTCTGTCTGGAGTGCACTCCCCACCTCACCTGACTAACTTTTACTCATCCTTCCAGATTCATCAGGGGGTACCGGGAAACCGTTCTTGAACTTTAGGGGCTCTCAATGCAACTCCCTGGCCAGGCCTAGATCTTGAAACTATCTGCTCATATATCTGCCAGCGCCATTAGATGCGTCTTCTCTTGCAGCAGCAACTGAGTTTGAGACCCCGTGGACTGTATTCCCCCAGGCTCCTCTGTCCATGGAATTCTCCAGGCAAGAATACTGGAGCAGGCAGCCATTCCCATCTCCAGGGATCTTCCTGACCCACAATCGAACCGAGATCTCCTGCGTTGCAGGCAGATTTATTACCATCTGAGCTACCAGGGAAGTCTCAAATAAAAATCTGTTAGCCTGAAAGGAATGGTACCGAAGTAAGCATGTCTTCATTTGGGGTGCCCAGGAATCAGACTTGGAGACCAAGTTTGCATATGGGATTTTTTTTTAATTTTAAATTGTGAAAATATGATAACATATTTATAGAAGACTTGGAAAATACAGAACAGAGTTACATATCAGTTCAGTTCAGTCACTCAGTCATGTCTGACTTCGCAACCTCATGAATTGCAGCACACCAGGACCCCTGTCCATCACCAGCTCCTGGAGTTCACTCAGACTCACATCCATCGAGTCAGTGATGCCATCCAGCCATCTCATCCTCTGTTGTCCCCTTGTCCTCCTGCACCCAACCCCTCCCAGGATCAGAGTCTTTTCCAATGAGTCAGCTCTTCACATCAGGTGGCCAAAGTACTGGAGTTTCAGCTTTAGCAACATTCCTTCCAAAGAAATCCCAGGGTTGATCTCCTTTAGAATGGACTGGTTGGATCTCCTTGCAGTCCAAGGGACTCTCAAGAGTCTTCTCCAACACCACAGTTCAAAAGCATCAATTCTTCAGTGCTCAGCCTTCTTCACAGTCCAACTCTCACATCCATACATGACCATAGGAAAAACCATAGCCTTGACTAGACGGACCTTAGTCAGCAAAGTAATGTCTCTGGTTTTGAATATGCTGTCTAGGTTGGTCATAACTTTTCTTCCAAGGAGTAAGCGTCTTTTAATTTCATGGCTGCAGTCACCATCTGCAGTGATTTTGGACCCCCCCAAAACAAAGTCTGACACTGTTTCCACTGTTTCTCCATCTATTTCCCATGAGGTGATGGGACTGGATGCCATGATCTTCGTTTTCTGAATGTTGAGCTTTAAGCCAACTTCTTCACTCTCCTCTTTTACTTTCATCAAGAGGCTTTTAGTTTCAGTATATATTACAATGATTTTTAAGTAGATTAATATTTTTAGTTGGAGTTTCAATATCAAACTCTCAAAAATTAATAGAATGAATATACAGAAAGGTAGAAGGATATAGTAGACCTGAAAAGCACTGTGAACTAATTCACAATAATTAAGATTTATACAGTTTTCACACAAGAGTAGGATACAAATTCTATTCAAGTTCCCATAGACTATAAACTAGGAGACTCTGAACATATCCAGGGTCATAAAACAAGGCTGCATGCCGGAAATTTATTGGAAACGTCCTGGGCATCAGTTTCTGCAGTGAAGGGTGTGTGAGTGTGTGTGGGGGGGCGGGGAGGGAGGCGGCTGGCGGTGACTGAAGCAAAACTGAGCAAAGGGAGATGCTGGAGTGTGGTGTTAGACCTCAGCCAATCCCACAGTGTGTTCAAGAGCTAGAAGCCCCTTTAGAGCTGTCTTACTTTGAAGCAACAGGACTGGGCCTCTGTGTCCCCATGTCAGGCAGTCATTAATGGTGGGGAGAGGGTGTCACAGAGGGCTTAGCAGCTCCCTTCAGCTGAGGGCAATCCTAGAAAGTGACTACAGTAAGTCCACTACACACAATCAAGTTTCATTCTAAGAACACGTTCATAAGTCCTGTTTGTAAATTGTAAACAAATTTAGTCTAGGTATCTAACTAACACAATCAGCTGCATCACTGCTGCCTTTGTGCTCACTTCCGGACATCCTGGGCATGCAATAAACTACTCTAATCTATATGGTACTGTACAGTATAGTGCTTTTACTTTATTGACTATGCCAAAGACTTTGACTGTGTGGATCACAAGAAACTGTGGAAAATTCTTCAAGAGATGGGATCACAAGACTACCTGACCTGCCTCCTGAGAAATCTGTATGCAGGTCAAGAAGCAACAGTTAGAACTGGACATGGAACAGACTGGTTCCAAATAGGGAAAGGAGTATGTCAAGCCTGTATACTGTCACCCTGCTTATTTAACTTATACACAGAGTACATCATGCAGAATACTGGGCTGGATGAAGCATAAGCTGGAATCAAGACTGCCTGGAGAAATATCAATAACCTTAGATATACAGACGACACCACTCTTATGGCAGAAAGTAAAGAACTAAAGAGTCTCTTGATGAAAGTGAAAGAGGAGAGTGAAGAAGTTGGCTTAAAGCTCAACATTCAGAAACGTAAGATCATGGCATCTGGTCCCATCACGTCATGGCAAATAGATGGGGAAACAATGGAAATAGTGAGAGACTTTATATTCTGGGGCTCCAAAATTACTGCAGATGGTGACTGCAGCCATGAGATAAAAAGACCCTTGCTCCTTGGAAGAAAAGCTATGACTAACCTAGACAGCATATTAAAAAACAGAGACATTACTTTACCAACAAAAGTCTGTCTAGTCAAGGCTATGGTTTTTTCAGTAGTCATGTCTGGATGTGAGAGTTGGACTGTGAAGAAGGCTGAGCGCAGAAGAATTGATGCTTTTGAACTGTGGTTTTGGAGAAGACTCTTGAGAGTCCCTTGGACTGCAAGGAGATCCAACCAGTCCATCCTAAAGGAAATCAGTCCTGAATATTCATTGGAAGGACTGATGCTGAAGCAGAAACTTTAATTCTTTGGCCACCTGATGCAAAGAACTGACTCACTGTAAAAGACCCTGATGCTGGGAAAGATCGAAGGCAGGAGAAGGGTACGACAAAGGATAAGGTGGTTGGAGGGCATCACTGACCCAATGGACATGAGTTTGAGTAAGCTCCCGGAGTTGGTGATGGACAGGGAAGCCTGGCATGACTGCAGTCCATGGGGTCGCAAAGAGTGAGATACGACTGAGCGGCTGAACTGAAATATAGAACACAGAAGCACAGCTGCTTGTAGAGGATGCACATATGTGACAGTGCACACCAAGCATGTGCGCTCACCTACGTGACTGGACATGTGAACACACGTTAGTGTCTTTGGAAGCTCATAACTTGAAGGCTCATATGTAGGTGACTCACTGTATGTATTACATTAACCAGAGTTTCATCACAGAAGATGAAACTCTAGGATGGATATGTGGGTAAAAGGAGGAAGGATGGATTGATAGATACATAGATAACATTTATAGTTGAAGTAATTAAAAAGAAGGAACTAGCTAGATAAGATATTTATTAAAGGCATTTGGTCTTATGCTATTGTGGAGACTTTTACATAGTTCATGTGAGATTGTTGTTTCTGTTTGATGCTGGAGCCTGAAGTTCAAAAGACAGGCAGTCAAGAGGGCAGACGGAAGTGAAATGGAGAAAGCAGGACAAATTGCAACCTGAGAGGTTGAGCTGGAACCCACCTCAGTTTCTCTATCCAAGCTACCATCCTAACTAACGGGTGGTGAGAGAAAATGGCACCCTTCATCATGGAGGTAAGAGCTGTAAGCCATGAACTCTCCCAGCACCTGGAGAAATGAGTATCTCAGGGCTGAAAGCTGGAACCTGGGCAGACAGCCACAGTTGCCACTCCTGAGTGCTGTACAAAATATACTACCCATGTGTTTCATTCCCTCTAGGGCCTCAGTATCCAAGGATGACAGAATCTGGGCTGCAGGAAAAAGACAAACAAATTACAAAAAATGTATGATGTGTGGTCATTTTCATGGGGAATATGGAAAGTGGGGTTTGGAGGATGAAAGCCTGGGAAACACTAATTTGAAAACAGCATCTTCTGCTAGTTAGTTGTACATTTCTAGGGGAACTCGGAGAAATCTATTCACTCTTCTTCCAGTCCTTCCTACTCCTCACCTTCGTCAAAGATGGCACAGTGTGGCTTCCTCTCACTCCTTGCCCATGGTAGACATTACTAATCAATCCTAGCATTCTTGCCCTGAGGTACCCAAAGAAGATTTCAGAGTCCTTAGCACAGCTTTCCAGATAGGCATACCAACTGATTGGCTAGAATTTAATAGTCATCCCTCTGCATAATCAGTTCCCATCATTTATTCCTAACTTATTGTTTCCCCTAAAACCCTGTTTCTCACACCATCTTTACCTACTCCACAGAGCTAAAAACCCAGGACCCTTGTCTCTGTTGTGTATCCCTGGCCTGAAAATCAGGTAGAGTGAAAGGATGGAGACTTTCACTCAATCTGTTACTCCAGCTACTTCATCAGTGCACAGTCCTGCTTCTTGGGGACCTGGATTTAGGACCCAAGATAAAAGCTAATGAGAACAAAGGCAAGTGTGAGGGGAATAAGCTCACCTGCCATTTCTGGAATAGAAACTGTTCTTAAGAAGCAGACATTGAAAAGAAATTAGGGGAAAGGAAGGTTAAAATTAAAATGTATGCAAAAATAACAGGGAAACTCAACTTCCATTAATAACAATTCTGAGGAAGATATCTTTAGAGGTGTGCCTTGCTTTCAGCAATGGATGGATAGGTAGTGAATTTTAAAATTCAACCTGCTGGCTTAGATGATCATTTCAGAAACCTTGATCTCGGGTTTATTACCTTAATATTTTAACAATGCATTAATAGTATGGTCCTCTGGCCTTATTCCCCAATTAATTTTCTGTAAGCAAGCATTTACATGTTAAGAAATCTCTTTGTAAGGCAAATGACTCCTTTGTAGTGTAAATAACCTCTCAGTTTATCTAATATTGATATCACCTGCTGCTCTAATAGAAATTTACATTTTTCAAAGTACAACCATGCTTAAACACATTTGATCACCTAAAAGACTCTGTAGCATAAGTGTAGGGCCACTGTGGCTTCCAGGCTCTGAAGAAGAAACAGGAAGAGTGTCATGAAAGTATTTTGTTTAACCAAGTTCAATGGCTAGTCACAGTGAAGACTAGATTCTATGTCATCCGACTTGTGGCCAGAACTGTGTTTCCATTGGAGTGTACTATGTCAAGTTACAGGTCTGCTTATTTATTTTTTGACATGACATCAGCTGTATCGAGTTCTCTGAATTCAGCCTATTCTAAAATGATCTACTTGCAGAGGAATTAAGTAGTAGAATGTGGTCGCCCGCCTCGCCGATAAGGAGAACGCCACAGACAGGATTCTTCTGACACGCAGTTTATTGTTACAGCTCTTTTAGGAAGTGGCGAGAGGGCCCCGATGCAGGGAAAGCGGTTGCTTATATAGCCCAGAGGGGAGGCGTGTCAACCTCTGATTGGCTCATAACAGAACACTGCCAGAATCCCTGATTAGCATATCTGTGTCAACCTCTGATTGGCTCATAACAGAACACTGTTAGAATCCCTGATTAGCATATCTGTGACCTTAAGAGACACATCTTGCGCATGCGTCTTTTTAGTCTACGTTTGCGAAGAACCAGGAAGCAGGAAACCGGCGCCATACCGCAATGGCGGCTGCGGCTCCCGACAGTAGAAGTTTAGTCGCTAAGTCATGTCCGACTCTTGCAACCCCATAGACTACAGACTCCTCTGTCCATGGGATTTTCCAGGCAAGAATACTGGAGTAGGTAGCCATCTCCTTCTCCAGGGGATCTTTCTGACCCAGCGATCAGATATGCAGATGACACCATCCTTACGGCAGAAAATGAAGAGGAACTGAAGAGTCTTTTGATGAAAGTAAAAGAAAAGAGTGAAAAAGCTGGCTTGAAACTCAACATTTAAAAAGCAAAGATCATGGCATCGGGTCCCATCACTTCATGGCAGATAGATGGAGAAACAATGGAAACAGTGACAGATTTTATTTTGTTGGACTCCAAAAATCACTGCAGATGGTAACTGCAGCCATGAAATTAAAAGATGTTTGGTCCTTGGAAGAAACACTATGACCAACCTAGACAGCATATTAAAAAGCAGAGACATCACTTTACCAACAAAAGTATGTCTAGTGAAGGCTATGGTTTTTCCAGCGGTCAAGTATG
>SJYC01072334.1:0-57579 GCA_006408675.1 Madoqua kirkii
AGAAGAAACAGGAAGAGTGTCATGAAAGTATTTTGTTTAACCAAGTTCAATGGCTAGTCACAGTGAAGACTAGATTCTATGTCATCCGACTTGTGGCCAGAACTGTGTTTCCATTGGAGTGTACTATGTCAAGTTACAGGTCTGCTTATTTATTTTTTGACATGACATCAGCTGTATCGAGTTCTCTGAATTCAGCCTATTCTAAAATGATCTACTTGCAGAGGAATTAAGTAGTAGAATGTGGTCGCCCGCCTCGCCGATAAGGAGAACGCCACAGACAGGATTCTTCTGACACGCAGTTTATTGTTACAGCTCTTTTAGGAAGTGGCGAGAGGGCCCCGATGCAGGGAAAGCGGTTGCTTATATAGCCCAGAGGGGAGGCGTGTCAACCTCTGATTGGCTCATAACAGAACACTGCCAGAATCCCTGATTAGCATATCTGTGTCAACCTCTGATTGGCTCATAACAGAACACTGTTAGAATCCCTGATTAGCATATCTGTGACCTTAAGAGACACATCTTGCGCATGCGTCTTTTTAGTCTACGTTTGCGAAGAACCAGGAAGCAGGAAACCGGCGCCATACCGCAATGGCGGCTGCGGCTCCCGACAGTAGAAGTTTAGTCGCTAAGTCATGTCCGACTCTTGCAACCCCATAGACTACAGACTCCTCTGTCCATGGGATTTTCCAGGCAAGAATACTGGAGTAGGTAGCCATCTCCTTCTCCAGGGGATCTTTCTGACCCAGCGATCAGATATGCAGATGACACCATCCTTACGGCAGAAAATGAAGAGGAACTGAAGAGTCTTTTGATGAAAGTAAAAGAAAAGAGTGAAAAAGCTGGCTTGAAACTCAACATTTAAAAAGCAAAGATCATGGCATCGGGTCCCATCACTTCATGGCAGATAGATGGAGAAACAATGGAAACAGTGACAGATTTTATTTTGTTGGACTCCAAAAATCACTGCAGATGGTAACTGCAGCCATGAAATTAAAAGATGTTTGGTCCTTGGAAGAAACACTATGACCAACCTAGACAGCATATTAAAAAGCAGAGACATCACTTTACCAACAAAAGTATGTCTAGTCAAGGCTATGGTTTTTCCAGCGGTCAAGTATGGATGTGCAAGTTGGACTATAATGAAAGGTGAACACCAAAGAATTGATGCTTTTGAACTGTGATGCTGGAGAAGACTCAAGAGTCCCTTGGACAGGAAGGAGATCCAACCAGTCCATCCATCCTAAAGGAGACGAGTCCTGAATATTCATTGGAAGGACTGATGCTGAAGCTGAAGCTCCAATACTTTGGCCACCTGATGTGAAGAACCGACTCATTGGAAAAGACCTTGATGCTGGGAAAGATTGAAGGCAAGTGGAGAAGGGGATGATAGATGGTTGGATGACATCACCGACTGGATGGACATGAGTTTGAGCAAGCTCTGGGAGTTGGTGATGGACAGGGAAGCCTGGAGTGCTGCAGTCCATGGGGTTGCAAATAGTCAGACATGACTGAGTGACTGAACTGAACTGAATCCTAATGGGGAAACCAGATGAAAGCCTGTGTGTTGAAACTCACCTGTTTAGGGGACCCATTTTCCAGGGCTGCTTTCTCATGCTCAGGTCCCATCCTCAGCCCCAGGTGGTTTGAAAGGAAGACTCCAAAGGCCAAGGATCCATCATCAACTGGTGGTAGAAACTGCATTTGGGAAGGTTATTCTGTGCTAAGCCCAGTCATTGTCTTCTCTGGAGCTCTTGGTATGCTGGCATCAGATATAATGTGCTTGGTGGGCAGAGAGGGCAGGGAGAGATGCCTCGGGCTCCACCACCTAGGAGCTGTGTGGCCTCGAGTGTGTTAATCAGCCTTTCTGGACTTCAGTTGCTGCATCTAACCGGGGCTGTGTTAGCTCCTGCCTCACAGATCTGTTGTGAGAATTCAGTGAAATCATGCCGACAAAAAGCTCGATGCTCGAACACCTAGCAAGTACCAAAACATGTTAGCTGTGGTGGTAACTTGGCCTGAGGCCGTCATATCATCTGAGCTCCCTCCACTTCTGCTTTTGATGACTGTCCAGTCTGCTCTACAGGAAGACTTTGTCCCCAGCAAGAGCAGATCTATAACTTTCTAGATGTTTAGACATAGAAGGGACCTTCAGGAAATCCCTCGTACAGGAAAGGGACCCATGGGTGGTGAAGGGGTGCCTCAGTGATGCCACGGTGTTGGCAACACTCTTGCAGCCACCTCACCCTTCCATGGGGTGTTTCCTACGACCCTCAGGCCCTGACACCAGATTTCTGGGTTTGAGTCCTGCTGCTTCTACTGCTAATAGCACAGTCACAGGGAGACCTTCAGTCTCATGGCCTAGTGGAACCTCTTCTGCAGAGTGGGGGAGAGTAGCTTGCACCTCATGCAGCTTTGAAGAGAACTGACGGAAGTCATCTCCTGTTCACGGAAAGGCCTCAGGGAGTGTAGATTGATCCAAGCACGTGGGACACAGACTGAGCTGCCTTCACCTCGAGGGCCCGAGAACTTCAGAAAGCCCCAGGCCCCAGCTCTGCTGACTTGTCACGCTCCACGGCCACAGCTGACCCATCACCCTAACATCTTTAGCGGTTCTGGTAAGTCCTCCCCAGCAGCTCCACTGAGTGGCACAGCCTAACCCTGTCTGCTAGCTTCACAAAATCAATCTTAAAATGACTCCACGAGGGTGGCTGGCCAGAATTAGCAGTCATTTCTGAAGGACAAGAAAACAAGAGAGCCAGACAAAGTAAACCCCGGTTGCCTGTGTGTGCCGCGCCAGCGACTAAAGGCAGTCAGGATTAAGCTGTCCCTGGGGTCTGCTCGAGACCCAGGAGCTGTTTGTCTGAACCCCACCTCCACCCTCCAACACCCTTGCCCTCACACTTATGACCACAGACACCCTTGATGAGCTCGGGCCCAGAGTTCTGAGCTGGAATTCCCAGGACCTCATGTCACTTTGACGTGTCACAGATAGAATGCCCTGAAGTTAAAAAACCATACCAGAGTCCCCGGAACTCCCCATCAGCAGAAGGGGAGGAACAGGTGGCCGGGGATGAGCAGAGGAGAGGGAAGAATCCTTCCAGAAACACTCCTAAGCTGTACTTGGCAATCAAAGGAGGACACACAGTAGTGGTAAGACACTTGAGTTAGAGTCCCAGAAGATGGATTTGATCCTGGTCAAGGCAGATTGGGTGGGTGGGCTCAGCCTCCTGGACCTCATCGTAACAGCGATTACCCAAGGCCACTGAGCAGGAATTTTCTTAGAGGAAATCATCGACCCTGTGTCTCAGTGCCCTTGTCTCAGCCGTTTCCCAGGCTCCTCCTCTCCCAGGAGCCAGCTGCTCATCATTTTCACTCCCGTCACATCATGCTGGTGTGACCCCTTCAGAAAAAGCCTGCAGACCCGCAGAATTGCGAGCAATTCCTCTGTTCCAGGTTTGTCTCTCTCCCTCCCTGTCTCTCCAACTTCTGAAGTAGATTGGCCTTCTCTTTCACTGGCTAAATGACAGCAGTTCTTCCTGGGCCCCCAGCCTTACCTAGTCTGCGCTGTGCCAAGCTGAGCAGACCTCATCTAATTTTGTGGACCCTGGGGTCAGGGCAGAATCATCAGGACTCTGACGATAGCACCAGGGAGCACATCTTGGGGCCCCTGCGTGCTGAGATCAGACTGTGGAGCTGAATGAACAGAAATGGAAAACTTGCCACTTTGACCTCATCGTATGCAAATTTCATCTCCCCATTCTGAGGTCACTGCCTCCGGCTCTCCCTGTCCTGGAAGCAGTGTGTGTCCTAGGCTGAGATCAGGAAGGGTATTTTCAAGGTGTGGAGATGTCCCTTAAATATGTACACGCTGTACAGCTCCTTCCCTTCCCTCACCCTGCTCTTTTAAATCCGTGATTCAGGATTATGATTCTGGTTAGAAACGAAGTTAAGTCACATGGCCAGCATATCAAAGTAATCCCAAGGCTTCGAGAGCAAGTAAAAAGCAGTCTCTGAGGAGGCCTTGAATCAGCAGGCTTGGTATGAGCTCCTGCTGGGGCACCTCTCCACGGCTTGCATTGTGGGCACTTTGTAAAACAGAAGGGGAGAGAAGGCCAGGACAACTCCAGGATTGTCTCGGTTTTGTTAGCAAAGACGAGATAAGCGAAACATCCTCTCTATAAAATTCAATTAGTTTTTTTTCCTGGCTAATTCGTTTATCCTTGTTTATCACAGAGGCTGAGATATCAGCTCTCAGTGGGCGGTGCTCCCCCAGTGTGATACTGTTGCAAGAAGAAACAAGCCTCCCGACCAAGGTCACCCATCAGTCACATGGTACCACCAGACTCGCATCTTCTGGAGCGCCACGCAGAAGCAGCTGGAGCGGGCTCACAGGCGAGATTCACCTTCTAGGTTTGGGGAGCTCACCGCTCACCGTGGCTGTAAGCTTCCTTCTCCAGGGCCCCTGCTCTGCGATCTGATAGAATAGAAGGAGATCTCTCCCTCCATCAACTGGCCCTATTTCATAAAGGATGTTTGCAATTAAAAAGCTAGAACAACCATTCATAGACTATTTGGAGAATACTGTAGCATATAATGGAGAAGGCAATGGCAACCCACTCCAGTACTCTTGCCTGGAAAATCTCATGGATGGAGGAGCCTGGTATGCATCAGTCCATGGGGTCGCTAAGAGTCAGACATGACTGAACGATTTTCACTTTCACTTTTCACTTTCATGCATTGGAGAAGGCAATGGCAACCCACTCCAGTGTTCTTGCCTGGAGAATCCCAGGGATGGGGGAGCCTGGTGGGCTGCCATCTATGGGGTCGCACAGAGTCAGACATGACTGAAGCGACTCAGCAGCAGCAGCAGCAGCATGTAACGTCTGCCCAGGGCATTCCAGTGTTAAAGACATTAGTTAGTTATATCTCAGAACACTCTCATCACTCTTTCCTCTGCTGGCTCAGAGACGGTAGAATAAGATACATCCAGTCAACACCAAAGGAAAAGGCAATGGAGGATGAGATTCCTCTGATCCTAGCATTCAGCTTCCTAGGTCTTCTTGGAAAAGGCTGGATTTCAGATTTAGGTATCTGAGAGTGGTGGAAAGTGGACTGTATCCTGGACGCAGTTCAGAAGAACTGCAGACACGGGGCTCTGCCCCTTCCCAGCTGTGTGGCTTTGGGCAAACATCCCAGCTTCCCTGAGCCTCAGTTTCTGCATCTGAAAAATGTAACTCATAATAAATGCTGCATAGGGTTTCTGGAAGAATCACGTATAGAAATATATATGAAAGTTGGCATGTGTGCATGCTCAGTCGTGTCCAACTCTTCGTGATCCAATGTACTAAGGCCCAGCAAACTCCTTTGCCCATGGGATCTCCAGGCAAGAAACTGAAGTTGGTTGCCTTGCCCTCCTCCAGGAGATCTTCCTGACCCAGAATCGAACCATCTTTTCTGCATTTCCTGCATTGCAGATGGATTCTCTACTGCTGAGCCAAGGAGGAAGTCATATGAAAGTTTAGAATGATAGAGATGGCTGCACCCCCTGAGTCACCTGGGCCTCAGGGATGCAGGTAATTTCTTTTTTTTCTGTCATTTCTTAAAAAAGAATTATTTCTTTTAATTGGAGGATAATTGCTTTATATATTGTGATGGTTTTCACTATACATCAACATGAATTGGCCATAGGTATACACGTGGCCCTCCATCCTGAAGCTCCCCCCAACCTCCCTCCCACACCCTGTCCCAGAGCACTGGCTTTGGGTGCCCTGCTTCACACAACAAACTCAGACTGTTTATCTATTTTACATATGGTAATATACATGTTTCAATGTTGTTCTCTCAATGCAAGTAACTTCTGAGGCTGCCCTCAGATTTCCTGGGTACAGCTAAGAAGTCAACGGAAAACTCCAGAATAGGTCAGAGCTAAAGTTTTTACCTTTAGATGGAGATGAGCAAACTTTTGGTCTCTTCCCAAAACTCTTTTTAATGCATCTTTAAAAAATAATAATGACTTTCTAAGATGGATTCATGTGAGTTTCCAAACTCGTTCCTCAGCATTCAGGTTTTCAGAGTTGAGTTTCGAGAGCCGATTTCTCTCCTGGGAGTCTGCTGGGCATGCTGAAGCATCTCCTTTTGCTGCTGTGACATGCCTCCATGGAGCCATCCTGGGCTTGCACAGACGGTCTGCACACGATTGTGACCAAGTGACATAGCAATCTTTCAAGGTATGCTAAACGAAAAACGTGCTATTTAGGCAAAGCATTCACATGTTTGAATGAAAGACAGGAACTGTGGAAGCTGCAGCCACGGACAGGAAATTGACGTCCACATCACTATTTACCTAGCAGAAATTAGTTCTCCAAGATCAGCCTTAGTGAAGGGGACAGGTGGGCACAGATTGGAGGAAGAATTCTCTGTTTCCCTCATCGTTTGCACTCCAGTTTCATCCCTTCTAGCAGAGTGCTTCATGGGTCTTTGCTGGGTAAATCTGATCCAGACTCCCAATGCAGAGCATAAAGCAGCAGAAGCGTTAGCAATGGAGGTCAAGGGACATCTAGCAGAGAGCCAGAGCTCTCATGAGAATCTGAGGTCTAAGAATAGTACAATTATAAACGTACCTTAGGCAGAAGGCTTAGTGGGAAGAGACAGCCTGTTGACAATTGGCAGGGCTTATCCTGTTGGCTGCAGCCACAGTTGGGAGAGAAGGAAGGGGGTCGCTGGGGGTGGAGGGAGCCCCTTGGCATGGTCCAGTGCCCCCTGCTTCTCATAGTCCCCATCCTGGGACACAGGAGGTGCCAATGGCCCAGTGAATTTGAGGGGTCGCGCCTGCTGGGAGGCTGACTGCTGAGTCCAGGTGTGTCTAGGACACAGCAAAGCTGGCAGCACCTGGTTGTGACCTCCCAATGAGCCCTTGGGGAAGCAACAAAGCAGACATTGTTTACTTGGCTGCAATTATCAAGCTCGAAACCCTGTCTGTCTCCTCTCTGTGTCAGCAGCAAAAGAACACTCAGCCACCAGTCCTGGCCACGTGCTTTTAGTGCATTCCGGACCCCTGTGCACTGACTTTCTGATTGTGACAGTTTTCACATCTGTCCCTCACACGCCAGATTCAGGCACCCCTGACGAGAGGAGCCTTGTGGAAAAGTGACCCCCATAGGTCTCCTTCCAGCATTCAGTCATCACACCCCCTGGCTGTATGTCGATTCTTGAAGTTGTTGTTGTGTACTTGCTAAGTCCTGTCTGACTCTTTGTGAACCCATGGACTGTAGCCCTCCAAGCTCTGCTGCCCATGGGATTTCCCAGGCAAGAATATTGGAGGGGGTTGCCATTTCCTTCTCCAGGGAATCTTCCCCACTCAGGGACTGAACCCATATCTCCTGCATTGGCAGGCAGATTCTTTACCACTGAGCCACCAGGGATGCCCTGTCCATTCTCAATAGGTCTTGGCTTTTGGTGGTGGGTGTATGGTAGGTGATGAGCAGTGGGTCAGTGAGGTAGTTCAGAGTCCCCATTGGGAGTTTGCTGATGCCAGCTGCAGAAAACGAACACGTGCTAAAATTTGTATACAATATAAAGGGGTTCGCACATTCTTTGGATTTCAGATTAAGAACCTCTACTTCAGTTGTTTTTAAATTTAGGGAGGTGAGTAGACCTCTCTCTCCGTCCTTCTGGACCAGGACATCTGTACAGTATTTTGGTAAAGCTAGTGACTATCCACACACACAACCCCCATCACATGGTCAGACTGAATGATGTTTGATGCTGGTCCTCTGCTATTTAGGGAAACACATTTTTATGGGTAACAGGAGCCTCATCTATAAATGAATGGAGCCAGAAAGAACACACAGATCTGTAGAGAGACCAGAGGCAAAGTGCCACGTGGAGAGAAGGGAAGGAGAGCAGCCTCAGTGCCCACGGCCGGCAGGGCAGAGTCTCTGCAAAGGCCAGGTCAGCAGCTCCTCCCGCCTCACACTCTCCATGCGTGGTGGGGGCTGCCTCTCCATCAGGAGGTGGGGTCTGTTTGCCTTCCCCCAGAATTCCAGCTGACCTCTGACTCGCTTTTCAAGTCTGACCAGCACGCCTGGAGAGTGGTGCTGTGTCATGTGATGTCTAGGACAGGCCTTCCTTCAGCGGCTCTGCAGCTTCTGTTTCCACCCCCAGGGAAGCCAGTGACCATGTCAAGATGCAAGAGCTAGGTTACAGATTGAGGAGAGACCACAAGCTGGAGAGAATGAATATATGTGATGGGGATCTGGGGGGCCTCGGCCCACCGCCACCCGAAGCCCCAGACATGTATGTGAGGCCGTCTTGGATCCTCCAGCTCCAGTCCAGACACCCTGGGTGATAAGAAGGAAGAGTTGGCTCATTTTTAAGCCATTCCAGCTGAAGCGCCTGGTGGCTCAATGGGTAAAGAATCTGCCTAAAATGCAGGAGACCCAGGTTTGATCCCTGGATCGGGAAGATCCTCTGGAGAAGGAAGTGGCAACGCACTTTATCATTCTTGCCTGGAAAATCCTATGGACAGAGGACCCTGGTGGGCTGTAGTCCATGGGGTTGCAAAAAGTCAGGCATAACTTAGGAACTAAACTACCACCACAGCTGAAGCCCCAAACATTGCAAGACTGAGATAAACCATTCACCCTAAGCCCTGCCCCAACAGGGTCATGAAAAAAAAAAAAAAAAAGAGGTGATTATTTTAAATCTCAAGATTTGGGGTAAATTGTTATACATCAAGAGACTGGAGATAACTAGTACACAGTAACCCTTGATTTATCTTTGTCACCAGTTGCTATCAGACTACACTCCAGGTAGCCATATGTCCACTAAAAAAGTAGTTTCATCTTCCTCTCCACTGACCTTTCTCTCATCTTCCTTTCCAGTGGCCTTGTGACTACATTCATACCAATGAGAAGTCATCAGGTAGAGCCTCTAGGAGAGCTTTCCAAAAAGTTAGCTGTGTCCAATCTCTCTTTTCACTTTAAACCCTTTGTCCCTGGTTTGATGGTGGTTTAGTCGCTAAAACCTGTCCAACTCTTTGTGACTTCATGGACCGTAGCCTGCCAGGCTCCTCTGTCCATGGGATTCTCCAGATAAGAGTACTGTAGTGGGTTGCCATTCCCTTCTCCAGGAGATCTTCCCGACCCAAGGGTTGGACCCACATCTCCTGCACTGCAGGCAGATTCTTTACCACTGAGCCACCAAGACCCTCATCCCAGCCCTCCTTCTTCTAGACTGGGACACAGACTCTGTGCTTGGATGGGCAGCAGCCACCTTGCAAACATGAGGACAGAAATCTCACCTCTGGATTCCTAATGACATGGATGATGGCCTACTTTTGAAATTATGTCATGAGAAAAATAAGCCTTTTAATCATTTAAGGCAATATTACTAGCTTTTTGGTTTTGTTTTGTGTGTGTGTGTGTGTGGTGTTTTTTTTTTTTTTGGCGGTTTTGTCATTGCTTTGCTGGTCTGTTGATGTTATCTATTCTGTTTACTAACATCAAACACATTAGTAATTTACATGTGACAAGACTTCATGAGATCTAGCTGCATTTCTGCTCTTGCATTCTGTGAGATGCCTCTGGTACCTACATTTAAAATTTTTTTGCTTCCCCTAACATGTGTAGATGCTTACTCCTTGGAAGGAAAGTTATAACCAACCTAGACAGCATATTAAAAAGCAGAGACATTACTTTGTCAACAAAGGTCTGCCTAGTCAAGGCTTTTTCCCCTGGTTTTTCCAGGGGTCATGTATGGATGTGAGAGTTGGACTATAAAGAAAGCTGAGTGCAGAAGATTTGGTGCTTTTGAACTGTGGTGTTGTAGAAAACTCTTGAGAATCCCTTGGACTGCAAAGAGATCCAATCAGTCCATCCTAAAGGAGATCAGTCCTGGGTGTTCACTGGAAGGACTGATGTTGAAGCTGAAACTCCATTACTTTGGCCACCTGATGCGAAGAGCTGACTCATTTGAAAAGACCTTGATGCTGGGAAAGATTGAGGGCAGGAGGAGAAGGGGATGACAGGGGATGAGATGGTTGGATGGCATCACCGACTCAATGGACATGGGTTTGGGTAGACCCCGGGACTTACTGATGGACAGGGAGGCCTGGCGTGCTGCGGTTCATGGGGTCACCAAGAGTCAGACATGACTGAGCGACTAAACTGAATGTGAGTAGATTACTGTTGCCACTTTGCCAGCAATAAAGCAATCCCTGGCCAAGACAAGGATGGTACCAAGGCAGAGTTTCGCAAAGAGAGCATTCTTTTACACTGAAGACGAGGCCAGAGATCATCTTCCAGTAGCGCAAGGGGTTAGGGCTTGCTAACCCCATGACTTACTCAGGTCATGAGCCACTGGAAAGGTTGCCAGAGGTCTTTGAACAACCTCCATCCTAAGAACTCACTTGAGCAGGGGAGTCAGCTGCTTTGGGGCCTGGTTTCATTGCATGTGGCCCTCCCTGTAGGCAGGGGCATCAAAATGCTCACCTTGGATGTAAGATGCCGTGCCTCTGTGAAATCTACAGGCAGGTCAGGCAGACCTAAAGCCATACTTTGGGTCTCCATCTGCACTCTGCTGAGTCTTCAAAGGAGAAGTCATCAGTTAAAGGGAAGGCTGGCTACGGTCCTACTCTGTTGTGCTCTGTGACCCCAGGCCTCAGTGCTCTATTCAATGGCCACGAATGGGTTCAGTCCACTGACCTTGACTCATTCTGTCTTCCTGGAAGCTTCTTCTCCAGAAAACCCTCCAGTGTCAGTTTCCTCTTTCCTGCCTTATGGAAGCAATGTTCTAAGAGTTGTAGATCTGAGTGTTCTTGTCACCTCCAGGGAAAATGGTCTGGGGGTCAGATTCTGTCAGCTGTGCTGCAGAAGATGCAGAGACTCTGGGAGCCCTGGGTCTGTCTCCACGTGGTCTCCAAACTGCACCAATTCAGGCCTCCTGCTGTGGCGGGGCCTTTCCAAAATCCAGGGCCAACCCTAATTCTAAGAAGCTGGTGCACCCCAAGTTGCTGCTATTCTGCTGTCAAGAGACACTGCTGTCTACTTTTGTCCTTCAAGATTTCTCCCTCCCCCTTCCCAAAACCTCTAGAACACCTTCACAGAACAGTTGAAAGTCTCCTTTTTTTTTTACACAATCACAAACTTCCTACCAATAAAACCATTGATATTTAAATGTCATCTCAATGGTAGCAGACATTTTTAACTTCTTAGTTATTTGAGGGGAGGAAGAGAGGTGAAGATGAGAAACAGTGGATAGCTCTTTTTAAAATGCCTTATGTGAAATCATTTTCCGAAAGATGTTGGTTTGCTACCATCTAGCATTTGACCCGAAGAGAAAATTGCATCCTGATGGAAAACTAGAAACTCATTTCTGAGCACTAGATTGTAGACATTTATCTGGAAAGATGCTCAGCATGAATTTTTAAGTGAAAAAATGTGGGTTATGAAACTGCATTGAGTGATACTAATTTTGCTTAAATAGTGGAAAGAAAGAAAAAAGAAAGGGAGCGAAGAAGGAAGGAAAAAAAGGAAGGAAGGGAAAAAAGGAAAGAAGGAAAAGAAATTATTGTAAAGGTACATTTATATGTTTCCAAACATGACAGGAAATTTCAGATATTAAAAATGATGATAGTATATATTGGGGGCAGAACAATTTATGATTTAAATTTCTTTTACTTAGTTTATCACATTTTCTATTATGAACAATTGTTCCTTTCATGTTGTTAAAATGTTATTTTAGTTGATATAAACTAGCCTCATACAATTTCTCAAAACTGTACATTGCTGATTTCTTAGACTACTAACATGCACTTGGGTTGCTGGCTTATTTTCTAACTTAAGCTAGTTATGCTTTTGCTAACGAGTGGGGCAAAGAATGAAACAGATGAACTAAAGCATCTCAAAGTTTCAAAAATATTTTGAGCACCTCCTATGTGTGGAGAACTAGAGAGAAACTAGCTAGGCTGGCTGGGTTCCACTCTGCGTGGATGGATAGTAAGTTCCATCCTGAGAGACAGCTTCTCCTGCTGCTCAGAGGTTCAGGAGCACTTGGGGGAAATGCTCTGAGACCACGTGTGAGGGGGAAAGAGTGAGGGGACCTGCAAGGAGGGACCTGTGTGACCCCCGTGACTGTCAGGAGGGATGTGAGGATGAGCGTGCTGGGGATGGGCCGCTCCTGATGGATGCTCAAGATCTGGGAAAGAAAGGAAAGCAGAGGAGGAGCAAAGGAGAGTGAACCATCTGAGTAAGCTCTGTGAGAAATAATCCGCCTTTGCCTGAGAGATAGGCTGCTCTGCCCCGCGCCCCCTCCCCCTGCGCTGCTGCGGGTCTACACGGGGAGTCCAGCCACAACTGCTCAAGTGTCTTTCCTTCCTGCCCCTTTCTTCCTTGTCCACATGCACTGGGAGTACCTTCAGACACACGATCGACTGCTCCAGAACCTGGACACACCGCATTCCCATCTGTAGCTAGGAAAGTACGGACACCCACTGGAATCTTGTTTCCATTCAAGAAAGCAAAGATCAAGGTTAGGTACTTCGTTCTGACAAAAATAAAACAAATTTGAAAACACTGGAGATATGTGGTTTGCTGTTTCGCACCTCGACAGCCACAGCCATTTACAAATCTTTGTAATGTTCTGTCAGGTTCCAGATCCAATACCTCGCAGTCATGCAGAGATGCACATAATGGTTATTTATGTGCTTGGCAAGTTTATTTCTCCCATTCTGCTATGGTCATTTGTTTCCACGGGAGGGTGATACATACATTATTGGTTTTCATTTAAGATGCTGCGCTGACATTTTTGTGCTCCAGGAGGGATGGGAACTGGGAGACAGACCGAGTTCAAGGGTACTCAGTTCAGGAACGGGTCAGAGCTGAGGAGTCTGTACATTCCCCTCCTCCTTTATCTATGTCCTCTCCTTACATTGGTGGCACCCACTAAGAATTATGTTTCTGTGCTTCTCGAGTGGGGTTCCAGAAGTGCAAAATTTAGGAAGAAACTGCCCTTACCTCTGTGCTGGGCTCATCTCAGCCCTCAAATGCTTCAAAGTCTGGGGTGATGGAGTTTCAGCAAGGAAATCCTGTAGACAAATTAACTCAGTGACCTCAAGAATTCCTTAGGAAAAGAGTGAAAGTCAAGGGACTCAGAATTCAGACAGGCAACACCTCTCTCCAGTTTGGGACACACCCAGTAGGATGGAGTCTAAGTCAGTCTGCTTCTTTCAAAGCTGGGGTGCCTGAGAGAAAGGAACATTTTTCTTTCCCAGAGAAAATACACAGTGGAGGGTAGGGTTGGATGGTCTTCACTGGTGGCTCAGATGGTAAAGACCCTGCCTGCAATGCAGGAGACCTGGGTTCGATCCCTGGTTCAGGAATATCCCCTGGAGAAGGGAATGGCAACCCACTCTGGTATACTTGCCTGGAGAAGTCCATGGACAGAGAAGCCTGGCGGATGGGTTGTGTGAAATTACCAGAAGTCTCAGGACATTAAGTAGCACAGTAGATTAAAGACACCAATTACCATTATATTACCATGAGAGAAGGATTAAAGTGTAAACCATCACAAGGAATTTGCATGATCTACACAACTCAATCAGCAAGACAACCATGCCATTTTGGAGGTGCCCCCTGCATGCCAAGGAGCAAGACATTCAGGTTATGATTCAGTCTCCCCAGGAACAAGGGTACCCCGACACAAATATTAATATATATCATCCCTAAAAATTAATGCCATGGTATCTCAATAACTTACACTGGAATAGCTCTTTGCAGACACTCCACATAGTAGTTCTCATTAAAATGTTGACACGTATTATTGCAAAGCATTTCTCCTCCAATGACAATTCATCATAAGGAGAGAAAACCCACAACAGAGAACCATTATTAATAAGCATTTATTAGGTCCCCACTTCTTGCAACTTGCTGAAGAAGATATAGGCAGAGAGAAGAGTTATACACCCAACTAAATTAAAATCTAAATAAAGGATTAATAAAAACAATAGGTGGGCTGGTTGTGTGGGTAAATGGAGCAAGGTGCTGGTTATGGAAAGTCCAGAGGCTTTCCACTCAGTGCAGGGGGGTGCATCTTCAGTTAAAATGACCATGAAGGAGAGGACATCCTCTCTAGTTTATTTCTTTCCTATCCCAGTCCTGTAGGAATAGAATTGGAAATACAACGACACACAGAATTTTTTCCATGTTAGCAGTTATTTCTGAGATGGGCTGTGTATGCCAGCGTGTCCTGGTGACATTTCATATCAGAACTGTGAATGTCGCTGCCTCGATGGAGGGTTGTGATTTTACCCAGGTGAACAGAAACGCTGTGGCATCACTGTGTTCTTTCCATCTTACTTTAATTTCCTCCGCCCAGCACAGCACCAGCATATCCCAGCTCCTCTGACCTACTTTGACCAAATGAAATAACATCCATATTCGAAGTGGCTTTTTCCCCCTGATCAGGCAAATACTCTTCAGAGGGAGATGCTAATATGCAATCCAGTCTTTCCATATTTCTCATGCCATAACCTGAGGTTCGTCTTGCAAATTAAGAACGATTTGGTCTAGGTGAAAGATACCTTCTGGGCCGTTTTCCCCATTCTGCCTGAGTTTACCCTCTCCTGTTGCTCTGCTCCTCGGATATCTCAGACAGTTCCTCACAAGGCAAATGGCTTGGGGCATAGATTTTGAAGGCCAATGGCTGGAGGTGTAAGTCTTATAAATCACGTTCTGCTGCTTCCCAGCTGTGTGGCCTTGGGCAAGTGACTTGACCTTTCTGAATCTAGTAAAATAAGCACAATAATTCCTCCTTCCAAGAGCGGTTACAAGGATCACATGAGATAATACATGTCAAGTTTGGGACATGTAATTGATGATCAGTATCAATGACCAAATGTCTTGCTTCTATAATAATCCTGGGGGCCCAGGACCTGTTTAACTTATGCTCACTTGGCTTCATTGCAATCAGTTACTCAAGGCTGTCTTTGTTTGATTTTGTGCATGACTTTAAATTAAGAATGAAAGTTTAAAATATATAAAGAATAATCGCACAAAATATGAACATTTTCCTCCATTTCAAAATACTAGCATATTTTGTTTAACTATATATTAGAAAAGCTGATTTTGATGTGGGCTGTGAATTTAATGTTTACAACAATTTTTTAAAAACAAAACGTTATTTTTTGGATACTGATACGAGGCCAAAAAAAGTGGAATTGTCCAATATTACAAAGAAAATAATGCTTTTGGTGCTGTATATGTGGCCAACTGAGGTGATCAGAATGATTTTTAACAATATTAGTCAAGCTTTAGTATGTATGGGAATCAGCTCAATATTCCCAGTGTGAACTGAACAGCGACGTGCATTTTGGACAAGCCCATCATGTGAGTCTCAGGCAGGAGAACCCCACTAGCTCTGAAGACCATGGTTAGAAAAGGAGATCAGCAACATACCCCAGCTGTCAGAAGTGTTCTTGGCTCCCACCTCCCTCTCCCTCCTCATCTTCCTTTCGTTTCCTTCCGTCTCTCAGTATGGCTTCACCACGAAGCTAGAAGAAATGGATGTGGAAATTTCCCCCCTATAAAAATAGCTGAGATAGGGCTAGAGAGCTGGGAAGAAGTATTACAGAGCTGAATGAGAGTATCTGTGACAATCAAGGATTCTTCTCCTGGATAAATTTAAAATCTGCAGCATCAGAAGAACTACAAAAGTTAACTATTTGGTGAAACTCCAGAAACTTCTAAAGTCCCAGACAAGTGTAAAGGGTGAACATCTAAGAGAAAGAAAAGATAAGTAAACCCTAGCTCAACGTAAGGCCACAGAAAGCAAGACTTGATTAAGCAGTGTTTAGATGCTGTCTCTTATACACATCTCATTATATTACCATGAGAGAAGGATTAAAGTGTAAACCATCACAAGGAATTTGCATGATCTACACAACTCAATCAGCAAGACAACCATGCCATTTTGGAGGTGCCCCCTGCATGCCAAGGAGCAAGACATTCAGGTTATGATTCAGTCTCCCCAGGAACAAGGGTACCCCGACACAAATATTAATATATATCATCCCTAAAAATTAATGCCATGGTATCTCAATAACTTACACTGGAATAGCTCTTTGCAGACACTCCACATAGTAGTTCTCATTAAAATGTTGACACGTATTATTGCAAAGCATTTCTCCTCCAATGACAATTCATCATAAGGAGAGAAAACCCACAACAGAGAACCATAGCTGCAGTGACATATCGACTCAAATTTCAGTGGCTAAAAGCAACATATTTTTATTTCACCCTATTCTGAAGGCTGGGGAGTTTAAGATCAAGGTGCTGGAAGTCTCAGTGTCTGATGATAGAACTCTTCCTGGCTCATAGATGGTTGTCTCCTTGCTGTGTCCTCACATAACCTAGAGCAGAGGGAAGCAAGATTTATCTCTTCTTACAAGAGCATCAGTTCCATCACAAGAACTCCCATAGTTCTCATCTCCAAATATCACCACATTGAGGACTGGGATTTCAACATATGAATTTGGGGAGGACATAGCATGCAGTCCATAACACCACGGCGAAAGGAAACAGCAGGGATGAGGATGATCTGGAGAGGATTTCATGGGGAATTAAATGTTCCAGACCACAGTGACACCTTTGTTGGCCAGAATCAGTCCTGTGGCTTTTCCCAACCATCCAGAATTCAGGAAGCATAACTCTCCAGTGTCTCTAGAGGTAGGGAGGACCAGAATATTTGATGGATAAATGACATCTCACTATGGAAACTTTTTATCCAAAGAAAATATTATGCAGAAGCCCACAGTATGAAACAGACGACTGAAGCTGCTCTGACTAAAGGTGGAGGTGGGTGAGGGGGCATTTCACTCGCCCAGTCCCCTTCTCAGGGGCCCCTGACATGTCTCTCAGGAGCTGGGGGCAGTTTGACAACCACTACTCTAAAACACACGGGGCATAGTCCATCTTAGTTAAATACTGTTCTCTATTTGTTGATGATTAATTGTCTTAATAAATGATTTTATTTTAATGGAAAAAGTATAATTAAATGGAAAAGCACTGCTCTGTGGTAAGCCCTGCTGTTTGAACAGGGTGGTTATAAGCAAAGCATTCTTTTTTACATATTATAAATGCAGACAAAATGCTCATGAAAAAATCAAACATCTCTAAAAATAGGCCCTGGATTTTAGGCTCACCCAATCAAACAAAGCCTATACAGAAGTGGGTCTGAAAAAATGTGTCCATTCGGCAACATGGATGAACTTTGAGAAAATGACGCTGAGTGAAATAAGGCAGACACAAAAAGGATGATTCCATTCTTCGAGGCATCTATCATCAAATTCACAGAAATAGGAAGTAGAATGGTGGTTCCCAGGGGCTGGGAGGAGGGGAGACGGGAAAGATGTTCAGTGGGTACCAAGTTTCAGTTTCATAAGATGAAAAAGTTCTGGAGATTGGTAGTACAACAATGTGTACATATTTGACACTACTGAACTGTACATGTAAAAATGGTTAAGATGGAGATTTTCCTGGTGGTTCAGTGGCTAAGAATCCACCTTGCAATGCTTGGGATGCGGGGTCCATCCCTGGGTGAGGAGTTAAGATCCCACATGCCACAGAGCAGCTAAGCTCATACAGTACAACCGCTGAGCCTGCATGCTCCTAGAGATTCCGCGTGTGCTGCAAGGAAAGAGCCCATGTGATGCAACGAAGATCTGAGGCAGCCAAATAAATAAATTGATAGATAGATAAATGATTAAGATGGTCAATTTTATTTGATGTCTATTTTACCATAGTTTAAAAAAAAACTTTAAAAAAGTACCAGTACTTCCAAATCCATTCTTGAAAAAGAAAAGGTTTTTTTTTTAACCTGACCATTAGCTAATATTTGAAACACTTTTCTTTCTGTTCTATATCTCTTGTCAAAATTAAACTTAAAGCTTAATGTCCTGACCATAACAATGAGAAATCTGCTAAAAGCCCAACCTTTATTTGCCGGAATCTTCACCCTCCATCGTAAGTCAAAATAACAGGTTGAGCTTGTTATCACAGCTCTGTCAGGCAGAGATGGCTTACCCGACTGTCCAGCAACCCAGGATGCAATGGGCTTGCACCCGGAGTTCATGCAGAGTCTGTACTTTCTGAGCTTTTCTGGCTGAAACGGGAAGGAGATGCTGTCATTTCAGACGCTACGCCGTCCATCGTCTGGCGTCTTAGGATAGGTGATCATGCTTTTGCGGGAGCTGGCCATGCTCTGGAAGTCCTCTCTCTGAAGACACAAGAGGGCCGTGGAGGAGGGGCAGCATCATGCCTGGGGCGACTCTGTGGAGGGAACAGTCCTTGTCATGTGCGGGGTGAGCACATGCTGGGAAGAAGCACATGGGGACCAGCGTGTGACCTCAGGAAAGAGGCTTCCCCTTCAGCTTCCCCACCTCTAAGCAGGAATGAAGCATGATCTGAGGACGTATGCAAAATGCTTGTTGAGTACCTTATCATGTGCCAGGCGCAGCGCTGCTGCTGCTGCTGCTGCTGCTAAATTGCAGCCCACCAGTCTCCCGTCCCTGGGATTCTCCAGGCAAGATCACTGGCGTGGGTTGCCATTTCCTTCTCCAATGCATGAAAGTGAAAAGTGAAATTGAAGTCGCTCAGTCATGTCCGACTCTTAGCGACCCCATGGACTGCAGCCTATCAGGCTCCTCCGTCCCTGGGATTTTCCAGGCAAGAGTACTGGAGTGGTAGGCACTGGGAAAAATGAGTAAAGGAAACAGACAAAAATCCCTATCTCTATGGAGCTTAGAATCTTTCTTGGGGGGTACTGATATACTAGCAAACAAATAAGTAAAATACATGACCTGCTAATGGTGGCAAGTATAAAGGAAACAAATATTGTACGTGTATGTGTATATATATGTGTGTGTACGATTGATTTTAAACAGAGCGCATGAGCAGCCCTCACGGGGAAAGTGATACTTGAATAAAGAAAGACTTGAAGGAGGTGAGTGAGCCATGTGACTGCTTGGCAGAGAGAATCCAGTGCAAAGGCCCTGGGACCAGCACAACTGGATCAGGGTGAGGAAGGCTGTGTGACAATGGTTGTGGTTAAGAAGTGACCCAGGGCATGAGGGCAGATCATTCAGGTCAGGGGTTCCCAAGCTCTGGGATCTAGTGCCTGATGATCTGAGGTGGAGCTGATGTGATAATAATGGAAATACAGTGCACAATAAATGAAATGTGTTTGAATCATCCTGAAAACATCCCTCCTCTCCACCTCCCACTCCAGCCACGGAAACATTGTCTTACATGAAGTCCGTCCCTGTTGCTGAAGAGGTTGGGGACTGCTGGCTTAGGGTATTATAGCTCGTTGTAGAGACTTTGACCTTGACTCCAAATCCAAAGAGGCCAGTGAGGAATAATGTCATCTCACTCATGTTTTGAAGCATCTTTCTGGCTGCTTGGTTGAGGTTGGCTCAAGGGGGCAAGGACAGAAGGAGGGAGGCCTGTACAGGGATTTTTTCAGTGGTCCAGGGTGACAGTGACTTGGAACAAGGTGTTAGCTGTGGCAGCCGTGAAATTAAGTTTACGTGACACCTGTGAAGCGCCCACTTCTGCTTCTGGTACACGGTAAGAGCTCAGTGAAGGGTGACGGTAGTTATTATTTTTAACAAAGAACATGGGTGAACGTGTCAAATTAGGGGCAAAGCTGACACAGTGTTCTGCGTGCCAGACGTTATCTGGATAAGCAGAAGCAGGGCCAGAACCCCGGGATGACGACAGCAGAGCAGCGGGGAATCAGAGCGACACTATTTTAGGACCAGAAAAAAGATTGTTCTAAGCTTCAAAGGCCTCATGCGGGCTCTTCAGGGAGGGATTGGCCCCCATGCCAAAGCCTCCAGAGAAGCAGAGAATTAAGGAAAGTCAAGGTCAGCTGGATTTAGGTACACAGAGAGACAATGGTGAGAGCGTGTCATTGGTTTCTTTATATGCACTGAGATGTATGAGGCAGAAGCCTCCCTGGGAAGTTAGAGACTACATAAGAAGCACCTAAGACCCTAGTGGAACTTTAATTTCTCTAAATCAACATAAAAGGGAGCAAAGTTAGAACAATTCTGGCCTTTCAGAAGCCATGATCCTTTTGATGGGGTAGGTATTGGGACTTCATGCCATGGGCCCTGCTAGAAAGAGCTCCACTTAGAAAGTAAATAGTTTCAGGACAACACTTCCAAGTGGAGATGGTGAGTGGGTGGGTCACAGCCCTGAACACACAGGCACACATATTCACACTGAAGGACAGTTGCCAGTTATTCCCAGGGCCCTGTAACTGCACACAAGTCCCCAGTGTAGAACATGAAGACACCCAAACAGGTAGACCCAAGGGTGGGTGACTGGGAGAACCCCTGTCACAAAGCCCCTGCTCCAGAAAGGAGACTTACTTTGGAGTTGTCAGGAGTGAGCATGCCATGATGCCACCGTTCTATATCAAGCCCCCCTTAAGTAGAAAACAGCTCTAGAAAGCATTGTTGAGTGGTTCTTTCTGTTATGATAAAAACTTCCACCTTCTACCTCTGCACTGCACAAGGGGAGTCCCACTAGCCACATGTGGCCGTTGAGCTTTTGAATAGTGGCTGGAGAAATACAGGAACAGAATTTTCTTAATTTTTTTCCCTCTCAATTAACAAAAACATAAATTTAGAGAGACACACGGGGCTGGTGGTGACCGTATTGGATAACACCACTCTGGAAGTCTTCCTAACTTTCACCTCAGATCTCCTCCTCTCAGCTCAGGAAAGAAAGTGTCTCTGGACTTGGGTCTTAGTTTTAACAGTTTCAGGGACCTGGAACATGAGGACTTCCCTGGCCCTGCAGAACTGGGGCCGCTAGTAGTGGCCCCGGGACCAGGACAGGCCCTGGTGTCTCTGGGAGCCTCAGGTCCTTCCCCATCTTCATCTCAAGTTGTGAGAATCAAACTGTTCTCAAAACTGAAGTTTCTTTTTTCAAAGGGATTATAGTGTTTTGTTTTTTAAACTTTTTCAGGGCCTTTAGGCTTCTAAACAAATGGAAAACCATTTAGTGACAAAGAATGTCCATAATACTGGATATTCTTCATGAGGTTTCTCAATTCGTACATCCTAAGGCAGAAAGAACACCAAGTAGCCTTTTTTGGCCATATTCCACATATTTACAATGTGAAACGTCAAGGCCAACCAGAAGCCAGCAGCTGCAAAGAGCACCCAGCAGCCAATCAAAGGGGCTAAAGTAAAGGGTCGTGCTGCTGGTTACAGAACTTACCTCTGTAAACGAACGGCCCAGGAATGGAACAACCTGTGAAGAATTTGAAAATGAATATATACATGTACATATAACTTAAAATGAATATATACATGTACATACATATAACAGTACATATAACTGTTATATACATGTAATAGTACATCCATACACAGCTGTGCTGTGCTGTACAGCTGAAGTAAATCAACTATACTTAATTTTTTTATAAGAAAAAAGGAAAGAAAAAAATCACAGGAATGGAGAATTTCAACTTCCCATCAGTTACTTTACCTTTAAAGTTACATTCAGTTCAGTTCAGTCGCTCAGTCATGTCCGACTCTTTGCGACCCCATGCATTGCAGCACGCCAGGCCTCCGTGTCCATCACCAACTCCCAGAGTTCACTCAGACTCACGTCCATCAAGTCAGTGACGCCATCCAGCCATCTCATCCTCGGTCGTCCCCTTCTCCTCCTGCCCCCAATCCCTCCCAGCATCGGAGTCTTTTCCAATGAGTCAGCTCTTCGCATGAGGCGGCCAAAGTACTGGAGTTTCAGCTTTAGCATCATTCCTTCCAGAGAAATCCCAGGGTTGATCTCTTTTAGAATGGACTGGTTGGATCTCCTTGCAGTCCAAGGGACTCTCAAGAATCTTCTCCAACACCCTTTAAAATTATAACCATCTATGTTAAAATGTAAGATTGTTAGTATTACTGAAAAGTGGCCAATATTAGTCAGAGTAAATACCAAACTGGGCTTTATAAATGATGAAAGCATTGGAAATGTACACATGTACATACAGCAGGAAATAGCCCAGACAGACAGGAAGGTGCCTTTATGACATATCACTTTTTTTTTTTTAATTGTGTTGGAGTATAGTTGATTTAGGAAATGGCAACCCACTCCAGTATTCTTGCCTGGAAAATCCCATGGACGGAGGAACCTGGTTGACTACGGTCCATAGGGTCACAAAGAGTCGGACACGACCGAGTGACTTCACTTTCACACAGTTGATTTACAATGTTGTGTGCACTTCAGGTGTACAGCAAAGTGAATCAGCTCTACATATACACATATATCCACTCTTCTTAGTTTTAGATTCTTTTCCTATCTAGGCCATTACACAGGATCGAGTAGAGTTCCCTGTGCACCACAGTAGGTCCTTGTTTGTTAGCTATTTTATATATAGAAATGTGTATATGTCAATCCTAATCTCCCAATTTATCCCTTCCTTCCTTACCCCTGGTAACCATAAGTTTGTTTTCTACATCTGATCTGTGACACTACTTCTGTTTTGTAAATAAGTTCATTTGTACCTTAAAAAAAAAAAATTCCACCTATAAGTTATGTCACATGATATTTGTCTTTCTGTGTCTAACTTATCAATTCTTATCTGATCTTACCAACAATGTCCTGCAGTAGGTCTTATTATTCCAGGAGAGGTCTAATAACAAGCCTAAGGGTACATGGATGATAGAAGAGAGCTAGAATTTCAACCAGGTGGCCCCACCCCCTGAATCCTGGTCCTCTGGGCCCAAAAGGAGAAGATGGCTCAAAATGACATTAAGACATTGTTTTCTTTTCTTTTCTTTTTTTTTTTAGTGATGAAATTTATCCTACTTACTTCCCAAAGACTTGAGGCAGATTAAAGATTAAAACACAGTGCAAGAGAAGGCATTTAAGGATAACACTCCTGCTAAAGAAAGCAAAAGAAATAGATAGTTTCAGACACCTGAGCTGAGCAGAGTCTAACACTTGAATATTGAATTTGGTTCTAACTTATCTGACAGCTAAGCCCAAAAGAGAAGCATATTGGGTCGCATAGATTGTTGTTTTCTTGACAATAGATAGCATACATATGCATCTATGGAGACAAAAATGTTTCCTGGAATTAAACTTAGGTAGGAATTCATTGCGTCGGTCCTTGGATAAAGGACATGGAATAATATGGAGAAACTTACTCTCATCATTTATAAGCTGAAGGGCTGCAATCAATGTCGCCTTCTTCCCTGGTGGCTCAGATGATAAAGAATCCACCTGCAATGTGGGAGACTTGGGTTCAAGCCCTGGGTTGGAAAGATCCCCTGGAGGAGGGCATGGCAACCCACTCCAGTATTCTTGTCTGGAGAATCCCATGGACAGAGGAACCAGGTGGGGTGCAGTCCAAGGGGTCGCAAAGAGTCGGACACAACTGTGCAGCTAAGCACACAGCACAGTGCAGTATGAAGCGGGACTAAAGAAAGTTCCACAGAGGAGGTAGGAAGCCTGCTCAGTGGAGCCCTGCTTATGTTGACCCTCTATAAAGACAATAGGCTAAAGCATAGTTTAGTGCAAGAGTTTCTATAGCGAGTGGAGAAGAAATGGTCTGGGACTTTGTGGGGTCCTTTGAAGAAGGGAGGGACCCAGAGAACATCAATGATGAAGGATCCTCATGGCCATGAGCTTTCCTAGCAATTACACGTGGTCACCAATATTAAGAGGAGCACGCAAGTCACCTCCGTATAGGCTCCAAACAAGATATGCACATGTATATTAAATATTATAGCTATTCATTTCAAATAGCTGAGCAAGCTTCTATCTCAGAGCTGAGTACTCTGGAGAGCAAAAAGAATAGGAAGTATTGTTTTCAGCCTTATAAGGAGGCTTATAACTGAACACAGGGTGTCTCAGACCTGGACTATTAGCATCTTGGACTGGATAATTCCGTGTTGTGGGGGGCTGCCCTGGTGTTGTGGGGTGTCTGTCAGCCTCCCTAGCCTCTGTCCCAAGACCAGTGGCACCCTCATAGCATGACAACCAAGAACGTCTGCCAGGTACACCTGGGGTAGAGACGAGGAATCACCCCCTGGTTGAGAACCATTGATCTCTTACGTAAGAGAAAGAGGAAGAAATCATCCATGAAGCAGGAAATCATTCTTGTGCAATGAATATGAATTGTTACAGTGATCCAAATGCAAGAAAGTTCTCTCCCAGTGAGGAAAGCAGAGGCCGAAGGAAACAGGAGGCATTGAAGCTGCACCTTCATGGATTCAGTCAGATTCTTTGGGATGCTGAAGCATCGCCAGAAGAGAGGAGCATTCTTCAGGGTGAAGTATCACTGGAAGAGAGCCTAAGAAGGCCATGGGAAGGAGTGCAAGGTTTGGAGAAACATTTCCGTCATGTGTCCAAGGAGATCCAGATCAGGCTGTACACTTGAGGGCAGTGGGAAAGGCTTGAAAATACCAGGCCACAGACTGGCGGCCTGATTCAGTGGTGCAGGGGGAGCTTTGCAAGTCCTGGGTAGAGAAGATTGTCTGTCTTGCCTAAAGACAGTAACAGATGGCTATGTGGAGACTGGGTCAGAGGGAGAGATGCAAAATGGGGAGGCAGGGAGGAGGCAGCTGTGTGGACTCAGAGGGCACGAGGCTGCAAAAGCAAGAGCACGCAAGCAATGCAATTGGCAGGAAAAAGCCGCGCAGAAGGGGAGGCCCAGGGCGCCTGCAGTGTGAAGCTCCCACCAGACACACACAAGCACTCTCCCAAGGACTTGACACAACCCTACAACTGCTGCCCTCAGAATGTGGGCTCTCCCACGGTATGCCCTGGTCCGAGAAGGACGAGCGGCCCGGGGACACGGGGACGGTCTGCGTTTGACATGAGCCTCCGCGAGGGCAGGGTGCAGCTGCGTCCAGGGCTTGTGTACGCAGGCCTGACCTGGTCACCGTGAGGTCCTGGTCCTCCTCCGCCAGATCGACCAAGCCCCCTCTTTGCTTCCCAGGGGCACTGAGGCTCAGCTGTGCCAAGCACTGTCTGGCAGTGAGAGAACAAAGAAGCCCCTTCCCTCCAGCAAGGGCTTCAGCACAGGAGACGTTTTACAGTCTCTTTGCGCCTCTCCAGGCTCCACCACTGCTCTGCCAGGAATGAATAAATATTGATTAGCTCACAAAACCTAAGGCCTTTGATTTATATGCCCTCCTGCTCCGAGCGCTATGCTGGAGTCTGGCTTTAGACAGCACCGTGTGTGTGTGTGTGTGTGTGTGTGTGTGTGTGTGTGTGTGTTAGCACGGGTGGGGGTGGAGGGCTGGGGCCACCACTGCCAGCAGCCCGCAGGGCAGGTGTGAGGGCTGGCCAGGCCCCAATGAGGCAGCCGTGACTGTGTCATTCAGAAATGGTGTTACTTTTGTTGTAACAACAAAATACCAGACACGACTATGGAAGATCCCCAGGAAGAAGGCTTGGCAACCCACCCACTCCAGTATTCTTGCATGAAGAGGGGCCTGGCGGGCTACAGTCCATGGGGTCCCAAAGAGTCAGACACTACTTAGCAACTAAGCAACAACAAAATACAGCATGAAGGTAGCAACTTTAGGAGGTAGCTGCACTGTCCCCTCCCTGCCCCAGGATAAGGACCTAAGAGTCAGAATTAGGAGCCTCTAGAAGTTTGGTAAAGAGGCCCTATGCAGCTGAGGTTCAGATCTGGGAGAAGCGGAGCGGCTTGGCAAGCACTGGGGAAGGAATGCGTTGCCTCTGCCTCTGCGGACTTTGAAAAACCCACAAACTGGATTTTATGGCTGCTGCAAATAGCAACCACTAAGCAGAAGCAAGGAAATCCTCAGAAGGCACTCAGGAGGGTGCAGTCCCTTCTCGCTCCAGCTCTCAGCTCCCTCTAGTGCCCCCTATTGGTAGAACCTTCCAGCGGCAGTTGCCAAAGGCAAAATAAACATGGCTTCCTGAGTCCTGCTCCAGCATCATAAATCACGGTCCCCTGCGGTGGCTGAGCTAACAGAAAGTGACTTAACTACAGACAATCATGGCAAGTACTTTCCACGTCATAACTTAAGTTCACGAAATTTGAATGACCTTGGCTATAGAATGGAGACAATATTCTCCATCTAGCTATAAGTTCCTTGAGGCGGGCACATTTGTTTCCTTGCCCACCACCGTTTTTCTAGCTGCTAGAACAGTGCCTGACCCATCATGAGCATCTGAGGATAATGGTAGTATTTGTCATGCTATATTATTACTAACAAATGTGAATTCTAAAGCCTAGATTTTTAAAACAGGGCTTCCCTGGTAGCTCAGCTGGTAAAGAATCTGCCTTCAATGCAGGAGACCCCAGTTCGATTTCTGGGTTGGGAAAATATGCTGCAGAAGGTATAGGCTACCCACTCCAGTATTCTTGGGCTTTTCTGGTGGCTCAGCTGGTAAAGAATCCGCCTACAATGTGGGAGACCTGGGTTCGATCCCTGGGTTGGGAAGATCACCTCTCTACTCACTCCAGTATTCTGTCCTGGAGAATGCCATGGACAGAGGAGCCTGGCAGGCTACAGTCCATCGGGTTACAAACAGCTGGACACAACTGAGCAAATTTCACTTTCATTATCAGATTTTAAAGCATTATTTTAAATTTGTTTTAAAAAGTGAATGAATCTCCTCAAGATTTGTAAGTTACCAAACTAAGTAAGTGCCGGGGTCAAGAATGGAGCCTGAGGCCTGCACTCTGGTGAGGACACTCCGCACTAGCAATGGTTTTATTCTTTGTAATAGTGACTGAGATGTTGTGAAACAGTGTAGCCATGCAGACGAGAGGCATTATCTGCCTTCCTAAGAGGATGTTTGTTCATCACTGCTGGTGCTGAGACGGAAGGTGTGTGGCCCCAAGGTCCTTTGTGGGGAAAGGGTGGGTTTCCTGGGCTGGATGTGTGGCCCTCGTGGTGCCGGGGAAGGGATTTGTCCTTTCAGTCTGACTCCCAGGCATGGATGTACTCTGCTGAGCTCAGCTCCTGTTGCTTTGCATCCTTCGTAGACATTCCTGCCTCCAGGCCAACAACAGCCTGCAGAAGGATCCAGGTCTGGCCTCCTCAGACTGTGCAATGAGCTCCCTGGCCCATGGGACAGGTCCAGACTATCTCAGAGGCTGCTGGACATCTGCTGGGTTGACTGTGGGTAACTTTCCCTGCTTGCTTTGTGAAAGAACTTCAGGGGAGGAAAGATGGCTGGATAATCTTGGGACCTCTTCCTAGGGGCTGGGCAGCGGAATTTGTTCCGGCTGATCTGGAGGAAGTGAAATCCAAACTGCAGCCACTCTAGCAGCCAGTGCTGGCTGAGGCTGCCCCTGGCTCACCTTCTCTGGGGCTCTGGGGGCCTTGCCGAGCAGGATTCATCCAGCACACACACCCAGCCACATCCCCTCCTGGGTTGAGGAAGGAGCCTTCCCAGCAATATTCAAGTCAAGCTCAGCATGTTTCTGCCCAGGCAAGGAGTCAAGAGGTCTAAAGCTGGTTCTTCTGTCTCTGTCAAAAATAAATAATTAGAGAGGTGAAAATCAGTCAGTTTTGGGAGTAACAGGGGAATGGACCAGGAGAGGACAATGGAAATGGAAGGTGCAGATGAAACCATCTCCTTCACCTTCTTTATCCTAGAAATGGTCTTTCCATCCTTGTGGTAATAGCGCATTGAACATTCTGCAGAATTCCAACAGTGGACAGAGGGAAAGAGACTCTAATGGCCTAGGAGAAATTTTCTTGTCACCCAAGTCCTGCGTCCCCAGGGTCCATGGCCTCCTGGGCCTTCTACAGGAACAAGGCACTAACTTCAGAGAAGGGCCAAGTAGGATCCCTTGTTGCAAAAAGGGAACTCCTGAGTTGGGATTCCAGAGTCTTAGGTGAGCCCTCCAGCCCCAGATCTCACAGGAGTTTCCCTGTCCCCAGCGTCTTCTCCACATCCCTAGCGTCAGGCATCAGGGAGATGGGCCATTTTCTTTTCTTTCCCATCCTCCTGGCTTCTTTTCCCAGGGCAGAGTGAGGGCTTGTCATCCCAGCTGCATGTGCTAAAGGGCCTGCCAGGCAAGACTTGACTTGAGGGGACATAGTGAAGGGCTTCTTAGTAGGGGAGCCAGGCTGTGAATCTCATTTTTTGGTTCACAAATCATCTCAGCCCTAAAGAATGGTGAGGTGCCTCTGATCCTTCTAAAGTGATGGGGTGGTGGGCATGGAGGGCAGAGTAGACCTTTCCATCCTCCCCTCATTTTTCAACTTCAAAAAGGCAGTTTTACTTGTATCTATGATAGATACTGGGGTTATGGTCATTCATTCAGTAAATAATTATTGAACACCAGGTATGTTGCAAAACATCCTGATAGAATACAGAAGTGAAACAGACAGTATCCCCACTATGGAATTCTCTAGGCAAGAATACTTCTCCCAGGGATCCCAGGGATCAAATCCAGGTCTCCTGCATTGCAGGCAGATTCTTTACTAGCTGAGCCCCCAAGGAAGACCCAAGTCTTAGCTGGGGAAATAGAAAGGAAACAAGTGAGTTAACAAACACATAATTTTAGGTGGTGGCCCACAGGTCAGGTTCTATAAGGAGTCGACTCTGAGAGATTTGCAGGCGTTTGGGGGGGCACTCCCGGGTGTGACACATGCGAAGGGTGCAGGATGGGCAGGGGCAGAGTTGATCGGTGATGCACTTGGAGAAGTCTCCCCCCATCCTGCAGGGCTGGCTCCGGAGCATGAGACAGCAGAGTAGGCTCAGCTGAGACCAGAGGATTGGGCATCTGTACCCGCATAGGACCAGCCACTGAATATAGGCTTCTCCAGGGAGTGGGCATAAAACGTGGGTGAAGCTGCTTCTTCGGGCAAAGGTCAGAGTCTGGAAAGCGCTCAGTGTGAGAGCCGTTGGCCGCTGACTAGGGACTAAATCAACGAGTGCCTCCCAGTCCTGACTGGGGAGCTGGCAGCACACCCCAGCATCCACCACAGGCGGCGCCCCAAAGTGCCGGAGAGCAGGAGCGAGGCAAGGGTGAGGGAAGCCTCCCTGAGGGGTCATCTGGGCAACGACTCAATCGGAGTGAGGAAGTGAGCCATCCGAAGTCAAGGGCACCCATGGTTGTATGCAGGGCCCACAGGGAATGCAAAGCAGAGAACAAGCTTGGCACGTTTGAGGAGCAACAATAAGTCCAGTGTGTCTGGAGCCAAGAGAGTGAGGCGGAGAAGGGCTCAGTGAGCGAGGTGCCAGGAAACCGGATGGTAGACCCCAGTAAGGGGTCTGGATTTTACTCAAAATCCGGCAGGAAACACTAGAGCCCTGTGAACAGGGGAAATCACGATCCAGCCACATTTTCACACATGTTACTTCACTGCAGAGAGAATGAACATACAGACACAAGAGTGGGGGCAGGAAGACCTTGACAAGGCAGTGATCCAGGTAAGAGAGGATGCCAGCTGTAAGCAAGCTTTCAGGGGCGGGGGCCCTGGTGTGGAAGTGATGGGTCTCTAGATGGATTTTGTTGGTGGAAGCAGGCATTTGAGAAGAGAGAGCCTGAGAACAATTTTAGGCTTGAGGCCTGAACAGGCGAACAGGAGCAGGTGTAGACAAGGGCAAGGCATTAAGAATTCTATTTGGACATTTTATATTGAGGGATTCATCTCATACCCACACAGAGAGGCTGGTATGTGGATGTGTTTACCTGGAGCTTGGAGAACTTTTGAGATTTTATTTGAAAATAAATTTAGTATTACTAAAATCACAGAGGATGAGATAGTTGGATGGCATCATTGACTCAGTGGACATGAGTTTGCACGAATTCTGGGAGATAGTGAAGGACAGAGAAGCCTGGCATGCTGCAGTCTGTGGGGTTGCAAAGAGTTAGGAAGAAGTGAGGGACTGAACAAAAATCACACACAAACAGAGAAAACCACTACATCATGCTGCACAGTCTCCAGTTAATTGTTTACATGTTGTAGAAATTCAGCCAGAGATTCTGTAGGAAAATGGTAACGGTTCTCTTGGACCACTGAATCTAAGTTGGAAAGAGGAGTTGGTGGATAAACAACAAAGCCCTTCTGTACAGCACAGGGGACTATATTAAGTAACTTGTGATAAAGAGTAATGGAAAAACGAATATGTGTATGTATAACTGAACCACTTTTCTGTGCAGCAGAAATTAAAGCAACGCTGTAAACCAGCTATCCTTCAATAAAACTTTAGAAAAAGAAAGAGGGGCTGGCCAGCTACTTTCAAGAAGTATTTCCGTGAGGCAAGTGTGGGCTTTTTGTCACAACTGAAGTCTAGTTGATTTATAATATTATACTAACTTTAAGTGTACAACATAGTGGTCCAATATTTTTATGGATTATATGCCTTTAAAGTTATAAAATTTCAGCTATATTTCTCATGTTGTACAATACATCCTTGTAGCTTGTTTTATGCATAACATCCTGTTCCTCTTAATCGTCTGCCCTATATTGCTCCTCCCTGCTTCTCTCTCCACACTGGCAAACACTAGCTTGTTCTCTACATCTGTGAGTCTGTTTCTGTTACATTCATTCACTTTTTCATTTGTTAGATTTCACATGGAAGTAATTAGTACAATATTTGTCTTTCTCTGTCAGACTTATTTCACTTATTTCACGTGCCCTGCACGTCCATCCATTTTGTGCAAATCGCAGAACTTCATTGTTTATAGCTGGATAATATTCCATTTTCTATCTGCACCACATCTTCTTTATCAGTCCACCGGTTGACAGACACTTCAGTTGCTGCCGTATCTTAGCTTTTGTACATGATGCTGCTCTGAACATTGGGGTGCGTGTGTTCTTTTCAAATGAACACTCTGTTTCCTTTGGCAGGAGGATCCCCTGGATATCCCACCCAGCAGTGGAACTGCTAGATGATGCTGCTTGCTCTGTTTTTATTTCTTTTAAAGCCTCCATACTGTTTTCCACAATGGCTGCACCAGTTTACATTCCCACCAACAGTGTCCTAGGGTTTTCTTTTTTCCACATCCTCAAAACAACATTTGTTATTTGTGCTCTTTTTGATGATGACCATTCTGACGGGTGTGACATGAAAGCTCACTGCGGTTTTGATGTGCGTTTCTCTGATGATTAGTGATGTGCCTTTTCATATGCCTGCTGGCCATGTGCATGTTTTCTTTGGAATAATGTCTATTCGGGTCCTCTTCCCATTTTTAAATTGAGTTGTTTGTTTATTTGTTTAATTGAGGCAGTTGACTTTGTCAGCAAGCCAAGAGTGGATTCCCCTGATAGAGGTGAATTCATGTGATCAACTGGATCAGGCTCCCAAGAGACTGACAAAACAGAAGGCCTGTGCTCACTTCAGCAGCGCATATACTAAAATTGAAACAATACAGAGAAGATCAACATGGCCTCTGTGCAAGGATGACACACAAATTTGTGAAGCATTCCATATTTTTAGCCTATTAAACAGTAAAGTAAGTCAGAGAGAGAAAAACAAATACTGTATACTAACACATATATATGGAGAAGGCAATGGCTCCCCACTCCATTATTCTTGCCTGAAAAATCCCATGGAGGGAGGAGCCTGGTAGGCTGCAGTCCATGGGGTCACTGAGAGTCGGGCACGACTGAGCGACTTCCCTTTCACTTTTCACTTTGATGCGTTGGAGAAGGAAATGGCAACCCACTCCAGTGTTCTTGCCTGGAGAATCCCAGGGACGGGGGAGCCTGGTGGGCTGCTGTCAATGGGGTCGCACAGAGTCAGACATGACTGAAGCGACTTAGCAGAAGCAGCAGCAGCAGCAGCAGCAGCAGCAGCACATATATATGGAATCTAGAAAGATGGTACCAATGGACCTATCTGCAGAGCAGCAACAGAGAGGCAGACATGGAGAACAGACTTGCGGACGCAGGGGTAAGGAGAGGGTAGGACGAACTGAGTAGAGCATCATGGAAACATAAATATTACCACAGGTCAGATAGACAACCAGTGGGAGTTTACTGTATGACAAAGGAAGCTCAAATCCAGTGCTCTGCAACAACCTGGGAGGCTGGGTGGGGTGGGCGGTATGAAGGAGGTTAAAGAAGGAGGGGACATATGTATACTTATGGCTACTTCATGTTGATATATGGCAGAAACTAGCACCATATTGTAGAGCAATTATCCTCCAATTAAAAAATCAGGAAACCTATTCGTTTACCTTGAAAAATACATTCACCTTACAATCATGTAACCAGTCATATGCCTTCTTTCCCTTTAGATAGAAGTATATGGGAAACCACAATCAAAGCAAGCGATTGCTCGGTGAATTGGAATCAGAGAAAAAGAATGAATTGAATGATATGAACGTGAAAGTTATTAAACTAATTCTGAGCTGGTCAGTAAATAGCCTTTGCCCTGAGCCTCTTACAAGCTCGTGCTCACAGCCCTTCCCACACCAGGGACTCCACGGATGCCCCGGGCACTAGAGGATGCATGTTGGGCATAATGAGGATCCTAGGTCCCTGTTCCAGCTGTAGGTGAAGCCCTTTGTGTTTGGTTGGTGCCTATACAATATGGGTTTTAACAATATGAAGTATCATCTCTGCTGAGGGGTCCAGTCATAATGGCCTGAAGCCCCTCCCTATCACCTCCACAGAGCCTTCTAACGTGTGGGTACCCAGCCCCTTGTACCCCAGCCTTGTCTTGGCTAAACCAGAACTCAATCCTGATGTGCTCACGATCTCAGCCTCCTTTTTAGCATGTCCATGAAGCTCTGTCTCGCCCTGACAGGCCAGGCTCTCCCTGGGGATGCTCCTGTTGTCAATCCAGACTGGTCTGATCTCAAATCCATCCTGCTCATTTAAGGAGACGTTGAATATATCTCCTTTGATCTAGGGCCGGTTAGCTTTGTAATCCTTCTCTCAGAAGGAAATTACATTTCCCATTTCCAACTTCTTGGGGGATGCCTCACAGTCAAGCCCCATAGACTACTTACCCCGAGGAGTTTAATTTTCATAGAATCCAACAGAGCTAGAGGTGAAAAAACCTTAATACTCACTGAGTTCAACTCTCCTGTTTTGTAGACAAGGTAGCTGAGGACCAAAGAAATAATGGCAGTTGAATGATTGTTTATAATGAATATATTATTTATTACCAGCCCAAATCACAAAGAAGACATTAATAAATTGAGCCTCACCGGAGAACCGTCACCTGCTTTTTTATAGCCGTGTAAGTCTGATGACCTTCATGAATACACAGAGGCGGCACCTCCACGGTGGGAGATGCCCGGGAGCTGTCCAAGACCAGTGAGGCTTCACAGGCAATAAAGAGCCAGGAGTGGGAGTACCAACACCTAACGACAAAGGAAGGGGAAGAACTCAAGAAAGTAGTGGCAGGGGGCCACTTTAGTAAATGTTCAATGAAGACAGAGGAGCTTCCCCAATGGCTCAATGTGTAAAGAATCTGCATGCCATGCAGGAGACACAGGAGATGTGAGTTCAATTCCTGGGTCAGAAGGATCCCCTAGAGAAGGAAATGGGAACTCACTTCAGTATTCTTGCCTGAAAAATCCCATGGACAGAGGAGCCTGGCTGGCCACAGTCCAAAGTGTTGCAGAGTCGGACACGACTGAGTGACATGTAGCAGAGCATATGGATCATCTTATGTAACCCCTTTATTCAAGCAAGGAAATAAGTGATCTGGTAGACGATTGTATTGTTTTAGCCTTCCAGCATCCATCTCTCTTGACCGCTGCTAAGGCACTCTTGAAACTCACTTTCTCCAGCCTGACCTGTGAACCCTGGTCCCTCACTCCCATCACTGAGACCAAAGCTCCAGACCCCTCCTCCTCCTTCTACCCCAGCCAGTGGTGAACCCAAGAGGGCAGCTGTCCTCCTCCTCTTCTGGGACTCAGCCCACCGGAGCCCCCTCCCCCTGATTGGAGTGTTCCCAGCACAGCACAGTTCCTGGGCGCCTGCTTCCCACCCCCCTCCCAAAGGTGCCCGGGTGACTGCCTGGCTCCTCAGGCTTCCCATCTTGTCAGTGTCGACTGAAAAAAACATTGAAAAGCCTTCCCAGGTGGCACAAGTGCTAAAGAATCTGCCTGCTAATGCAGGAGATGTAAGAGATGTGGGTCAGGAGATCCCCCAGAGAAAAGAATGGCTACCCACTCCAGTGTTTCTGCCTGGAGAATCCCATGGACAGAGGAGCCTGGTGGGCTACAGTTCATGGGGTCACACAGACTCAGACATGACTGAAGCAACTTAGCACGCATGCAAAAGTTGAGAATTATCTTTTATTTGGTGGACTTGATGGGCCTCAAGCCCAGGAACCAGCCTCTCAGGTAGCGCTGAGGGGTTGCTCCAAAGGGGTAAGGGAGGAGCCAGGGTTTAGAGGAGTTTTTGCAACAAAAACCAGGTAGTCAGAACATCAAACAGATCACTTTTAAGTATAGAGAGCCAGACTTCTCAAGGTATGGTTTTCTACATACGGAGAAGGCAAGAGTCTGGCCTCACTGAAATCATTCCTTTGGTATGCAGCTTAACTACCTAGTTCAGCTCAGCCCCGCAGTCGTGTCCAGCTCTTTGTAACCCCATGGGCTGTAGCACGCCAGGCCTCCCGTCCATCACCAGCTCTCTAGGGCCAATATCGTGCTCTTTTCCATCCTGAACCTTCCCAGCGTACATTGTTTGTTGGGGGCAGCGTGGGGTGGCTATAGCAGCTGATGGCCTGATGGCCACAGAATCCTTTGTTTACTCATATGAACATTTTCCATCTACATCAGTGTTCTCTCCACAGCCTCTCATTCAGTTCCCACGTTGCTCAAGGGAGGCTGCATGGTTCTGTGGCTGACAACCAAACACCCCCAACTGACACACTCCCCAGTCCCTCACCTAGGGGCAGAGTCAAACCCAAGTTTTCCCTGAATCTCAGACAGGGCACTGTTACTGGCTGAACCAAGTCCTCCCTAGTCCATGTATCGAAATCCTAATCCCCAGAATCTCGGAATATGACTGTGTGGGGACAAGGTCTTTTCAGAGGTAGTGAAGGTTAAACGAGGCCATATGGGCGGCCCCTAATCCGTGTCACTGGTCTGTTTATAAGAGATGGTGTGAACGAAGACTGTCACCTGCCCTATTGATAAGCAAAGTGCGGTGCAGCCATCAAGCCGTCAGCCACAGCAGCCACAGGCCGGTACACTCAAGAGAGTACGGAATCCAGAAAAGTGAGACTGGACTGATACGGTAACTATCAAAGGAATGATGTCAGTGAACCCAGATTCTTGCATCTTCCCATACGTAGTGAAGTGAAGAACGGGTTAGCCGCTCAGCTGTGTCTGACACTTTGCCACTCAGTGGACTGTAACCTGCCAGGCTGCTCTGTCCATGGAATTCTCCAGGCGTGGATAGCCATTCCCTTCTCCAGGGGATCTCCTGAGCCAAAGATCGAACCCCAGTTTCCTGCACTTCAGTCTGGTTCTTTACTGGCTGACCCACCAAGGAAGCCCTGTCGTACATAGACAAGTGCTAAATTCATTAACTTAAGTTCTCTGTTTTTCTGTAATTAACGGTGATCTTTAGTTGTTCCAACTACCTGATTTTTGGTGCCCTATCTCCTATGTACCTTGGCTCTTCTCTTACCTCTTCAGGTGCGTCCCTCAGAGCAACCAAAAAGGCTGGCTACCAGATTTAGGTCCTTAGCTAGTCCACCAAATAAAGCACTATCCTCAAGTTTTAGGTTGAGCTTTTTCTTTTTTTCAGTTGACATCGGAGATTAGGACATAGTCACGAACAAGAAGGCAGACCACATGAGGGCATCGTAAGAAGGCACCACCACTGAGCCAAGGAGAGAGGCCTCAGGAGAACCCAGCCCTGCCAACACCGTGATCGTAAACCAGACCCTGAGGTTAGAGTCACTAGGTCTGTGGTGCTTGACAAGGCAACCCTGGCAGACCGAGGGAAGACTTGCCGCCACCCTGGGGCCACTCGCTTTGCCCATCATGCCAGCTCCATCACACCCACTAGTCCTGAAGAAGCTCAGATTAGCAGACTGTTCTTGGAATGAAATTTCCTGGACTGGCTTCAAAAAAAAACTCTCCCTGGTGATACAGACACTGAGAGCTAACAACAACAAAGAAAACCACCCTGGCCTCCAACTGGGTCTTTTTCTGCCTTCAGCTCTTTAGTAATGGACAGTACCTAAGCAAGCAGAAGAGATGGTTGCTTGGAGAAAACTGTATCATTTCCTAATAAATAAATGAGAATTTAGAGCCCAAGCTGACAAGGAAATTGATCTTGTTCTTCCAACGTCTACATGGAGGAAGGGAATCAAGCAGATTCTGATCTTGAATTAAAAGAGGAAGGGGGACGATCTCTAGGAAACACCCCCTTTCTCCCTTCCACACTTCCTTCCTTGTGCCCACTCTAAGCAAAGCATCACTAGTCCCTTACTGCAGGCAGATACTTGCCGAAGTCTTTCTTCAAAGAGAAGAGCTCTGTTGTTCCCTCTGGAGGGTTAGAGAGGAGTGCAGAGGGCTGAGCTGATGGAGGCTGAAGGGCTGAATATTAATGTTGGCTATCATCTCCTGCTCTTCACATAATGGGAGAACTTTGCAGGGCCAGGCTGGGGCTGCCTCCCACAGCAATGCAATCTCCTAGAACACAGAGTAGGCGGTGACAAGCAGTTTAACTTCCATTACTCCAAGGCCTTAAATCATTATCTATCCATAGTCATCAGAGGAACCAGACCACTGACTCTGATTAGGAGCTGCCTTCCTGGCAAATGCAAATACACACGACTGGCAGGCCCTGTGCTCTGAGCTGATCTGGGTCCCTCCAGACATCAGAATGCACCTTATTTGGATATCGAGTCTTTATACAGGTAATCAAGTTAGAATGAGGTCCTTAGCATAGACCCTAATCCAACATGACTTGTGTCCGTATGAAAAGGAGATATTGGGACATAGAGACACACATAGGGAGGTGGGGATGAAGGCAGAGATGGGAGTGAAGCTTCCACAGATAGGGAATGCTGAAGATTCCCAGCAAACACCAGAAGCTAGGCAGTGGCCTAGAAGATTCTCCATCACAGGACAGAGAAGGAACCAGTTCTGCCAGGGTCTTGCTCTCAGACTTCCAGCCTCCACAACTGGAAGACAAGACATTTCGATTAAGCCTCCCAGTTTGTGGTGCTTGCTAGGGCAGCCCTAGCAAACTGATCCCAGCATGAAAACCCCAGCCCGTTGAGGGCAGAAAGAGTGGTCCCATCTCATTATGGACAAGTCATCCACCAACGAATGGAGAAGAGGGAGGCTGAGTCCTTTCTTCCATCATGGGTTTACTGCAACCTGTCAGGCTCCTCTGTCCATGGAATTCTCCAGGCAAGAATACTGGAGTTGTTTGCCATTCCCTTCTCCAGGGGATCTTCCCAACTCAGGGATTGAACCTGGGTCTCCTGCATTGCAGGCAGATTCTCTGCTGTCTAAGCCACCAAGGAAGCTCTTGCTTAGTCATATGACCTCAATAGAGTGGGGTTAAGAATAACTTAATAAATAAAGTTATTTTCCAAAGATGGGTTTCCTCTTTTGAAAAAAGCTTTCCAGCCCCAGCTCACAGGAGCAACCTCTCTGGCTGAAATGGGATTCTAGGTGATGGCATAAAGTAAGGAGGCTGCTTCCTAAGGTGGCCATGACCTTCCTGGAAGGATTATCTGATTTAGAAAATAAATATGACAAGTAAGTGTGTGTGCACTCAGTCAGTAGTGTCTGACACTTTGCAATCCCTTGCCCTATAGCCCATCAAGCACCTATGTCCATGGGATTCTCCAGGCAAGAATACTGGAGTGCGTTTCCATTTCCTTCTCCAGGGAATTTTCCCCACCTAGGGACTGAACCCCCGTTTCTTGCATCCCCTGCATTGGCAGGCAGTTTCTTTACTATGAGGCACCTGGGAAGCCCAAACATACAAGATACTCAGTTAAACATGAATTTCAGACCAGTGAATAATAATTTTTTTTTATTGTAAGTACATCTGAAATATTTGGGATAAAATATCTTTCCTGGCAACCCTACCACAGTCCCCCTGGTTCAGTCTTTGTGTCTGTTCTCCCTACATCCCTAGTGGGGGAGGGTGGTCCTTCAGAGCATCAGGGCATCAAGGTGAAGGAGGTGAGAGGAAGTGTCAGCAGGAAGCAAGTTGGTGTGTCTTCTGGGTGCTCCGTAACAGAGGGATGTTCTCTGTCTCCTTTTGGGGGAAGGGGGATGAGATCAAGACTACACCATGTGAGGATTCACCAGCAAGCATAGTGAAAACAGCCTTCATGCTTTGATGAGATGGGGCTCCAGCCTAGGGCTGAGCAGAGGGTCAGGAACAAGACCAGAAGGAAGAAGTTCAGGGCACCCATCCGCTGACTCTGTGGGGTTCCAAGCTCACCTACGAGCCACAACTCGAGGCTCACGAGTTTGCATGGGTATTTTTAAGTGTGTGACCTTCCTGGGGAGCTCTGCATCTGTGCATTTTGGGTGCCAAAACGTGGCCTTGTTTGTTCCTGAGCATGAATCTGGCAGCCTCCCCGGGTGGACTCTGCCCTGTGCCCACATGGTGATGTTCAGTGAACATCCGTCAGGTCACAAAGAGAGAACTCAGCTGCTCAGCTGCTCAGATCACTGCAAGAGAGAACTCAGCCGTTCGGCTCCTGGAAATAAAAAGCTAGGAGATCAACCTTAAGGTCTCCCTTATCCTGGGGATGTTGGAATCAACAGCCTGCTGAGTGCTGAGAGCCTGGCTTGCAGAGGGTGCAAATACCCTACAGGGACGCAGGCTGCAGGTGTGAGCAAGGCCTGGTGTGGGGAGCGGGCCTTTTTCATGGGTAAGCGAGGTTTGCGTGGACGTCAGTATAAACGTGGCTGGAGGAGAGTCTTATTTGGAAGCACAAATGTCCAAGACTTTTCTCATAGGCTGGAGAGAGCAAACTGGTGGGCCTCCAGCGGCTAGCCAAATCCGGAGAGATTTAAAATCTGAACACACTGCACCTAAGTGATTATTTCTCTTGTGATTTTTTAACAAGTTGAACTTGGAGCAATTGATCTGGTGCCCATTGCCCATGACCGAGAATGTCATCCTACTTCAGAAAAATGTACACACTGGGAGCAAAAATTAGGAAGGAAGGAGGGAGGGGAAAGAGAGGAAAGAAGGAAGAAAAGAAGCAAGGAAAAGAGAATTGAATGGAAATTTAATCTGATCAATAACCAAATGTGTTTTTTTCCATGAAATGCCCTGATTGAACAAGGAACTCAGTGCAAGCCTTTTCAGCTGGCTAGTTTCTTTTCAAAGGACAAGTGTGCCCTTGATGAGCTGCCCTTTAGAACATAGGGAAGAGGCTGGCCAAGGAAGGGGACAGGACAATTGAGGGGTAAAATGCAATAATGACTTCCCTTCTGAGGCTCACAGACCTCCTGAACCTATTATTGACCTGTTGACAAATCCCAGTGTCATGGAAACACCTTTAACTACTAAATCCACGTTGACTCTGAGTGGATGGACTCCTCAGGTATTTGTGGCCCACCTACTAGGAGTGAGCAGGCACCCTGCTAGGCCTCACGGAGGCAAGTGCTGTAGAGACCCTCCCAGCCCCAGGGGCAGGTTGCAACCTGAGATGTGCATAAGAAGGCATGCTAGCTGCGATGAGGACGGCTGCACAGGCATATGAAAGGCGTCTGGGGTGGCCTGGGGACAGGGCAGGGAGGCTGTGACAGCCCAGAGGACCCACATCTCTTTACCGCTGTGGCACTTACAGTACAGACGTCAACACCACAGAGATCCTGAGCTTTCCAGGTAAGAAAGCACTGGTTATGCCAGTAGTAAGGGACCAGCTGGGTTTCCCAGATGGCTCAGATGGTAAAGAATCTACCTGTAATGCAGGAGACCCGGGTTCGATCCTCGGGTCAGGAAGATCCCCTGGAGAAGGAAATGGCAACACACTCCGGTCTTCTTGCCTGGAGACTTCTAGCACAGAGGAATCTGGCAGGCTACAGTCCATGGGTCACAAAGTCAGACATAACTGAGCGACTAACACTTTTGCACTTCAAGGGGCCAATAGTATTTAATGGGCATGAGGTTCCTCTTCACGTGTGCGTGTTATTACACCACAACCCCTGTGGCCTCTATGTGCGTGACCCTGCTAACAATACGTAATGCGTGAGGTTCCTAACTTCCCCTCACTTCTTAGTCCCTTGACCACCGTCATTGGTGAGCGAGGGGGGATGGGTTTTGCTTTTGGGTTTCACAAAATCCTGTAGTGCATCTCCTGAAATTTCATTCATTCACTCATTCGGCCATCATCTACCTGAAACGTCCGTGATCCCCGACACTGTGTCAGTCCACGGGGCGTGAGGACGGGAGAGGTGGGTGTGGGCACACTCCCAGGGTTGATAGTAGTTCTCAAACCCTGCTGGGCACACAGTTCCCTAAGTAAGGAACTACTTAAAAATGCACATATTCTTATTTAAAGTTGTCAAGACATGGAAACTACCTGTCGACAGATGAATGGATAAAGATGTGGTACACTCAGTCATAAAAGAACAAACTTTTGCCATTGGTAGCAACATGGATGGGATTGGAAGCCATTATGCTGAGTGAAATTAGTCAGACAGAGAAAGATAAATACTGTATGACATCACTTTGATGTGGAATCTAAAAAATACAACAAACCAGTGAATATTACAAAAAAGAAGGAGACTCATGGATAGAAAGGATGAACCAGTGGCTACTACAGTTGGGGGAGGGGCAATACAGGGGTGCAGGAATGGAAGGTACAAACATGGGTGTAAGATAGACTCCGTGATGTATTCTATAGTATGACATGGGAAATATAGCCAATATTTTGGAATAACTGCAAATGGGACATGACCTTTAAAGTTGTAGGAAAATAAAATGCTTAAAACAGATTTTAAAATGCACGTGCTCAGCCTAATCTTAAGGGAAATTTGAAAAAATATACTAAACCAGGAGACAGACCATTGCACAGTGTGAGGGTGATGAGCTCCTGCCTTCTGGCAAGGATTGTGTGAAGATCCAGCACTCGATTCCCAAGAGCTCAGATCTGCAGGAATGTGGGGACGGGTAAGGGGCTTCCAATGACAGACACATTGTCCCAGCAGGAACGCCCAGAAAGGGAAAGGAGCGTGAGAAAGACGGCCGCTTACGTGAAAACTCCTCAGTGCTTTTGCCTGATTATTATTCCATTTCGTCTAATTGCATTTTAAAATGCTCAGTGGGGGAAAAAAATGCCAAGTCTTCTAATAAATTAAAAGCAAGTCTGCTTTTTAACCTGTGGCAGGTTTTTAAAAAATCCTACTGCGGGCACCCTGCTCAAAGAGATGTGGGTTTTGCAGATGAAGGAAATTGGTGCACACCTTCACCTCTGGAGCTGGGAGGGGGAATGCAGGCCCTTGGTTGCTGGAGTAACCTCTCCCTGATTGAGAGGCCACTGTACCTTACAAGGATGCTGAAAGAGTCAAACACTATTTCCTCTGGCAGCCAATCAGGAGGCAGAGTGTTTTCAGGAACCAAAAGCTCGTGGGACTGCAGGGTGCAGCTCTTCTAGGCTCTGAGACTGAAAGACTGTGTCTGATGATTCTTTCAATGAGCATGATCAGAGACACTTGGATGCCCAGCTAAACAGGATTTGGGACAGAAGAGCCGGGCAGTTGTTCCAGTTACCAATCTACGAAACGGGTTAAAAGATCACGGGAAGCAATCAGAAACACTGAACCAGTTAGCTTCAGCTTCCACGCATGACTTGATATAATTGTCAAAATGCAAACCTCAGTCAAAGTATACCTCGTTCTGAGGGAGACGGAAAATACATACATACATATATATATATATATATATATATATATATATATATTTATGTGTGTGTGTACTAGGTCCCTTCAGTCGTGTTCAAGTCTTTGTGACCCTAGGCTCCTCTGTCCATGGGTTCCTCCAGGCAAGAATACTGAAATGGGTTGCTATGCCCTCCTCCAGGGGATCTTCCCAACCCAGGGATCAAACCTGTGGTTCTTACCTTTCCTGCATTGGCAAGTGAGTTCTTTACCACTAACACCACCTAGGAAGCCCTATATATATATATATATGTTGATATATGTGTAAATTTGTACATATATACATATATATATATAACTGACTCACTTCACTGTACATCTGAAACTAGCACAACATTATAAATCAACTATATTTCAACAAAAGTTTTAAAATGCATTCCTGAAAGCACAGAGAGGTTTGATAACTCCAGAGCCTGGGGTCTGGAGCCAACCTGAGTTCAAATCCAGAGTCTACTGCTATGTGTGTGAGGTCCTAGGCAATTTGTCTGTGTTCCTGTTCCTCATCTATAAAGTAAGGGTTGCAATAGTGTCAGTTTTGAGGGCACACATGAAGCATTTAGAATCCAGCCTGGCAGGTAGCAGTCACTATATAAGGACTGTGAGTCGTTCAGTCGTGTTCGACCCTTCGCAACTCCATGGACTGTATAGCCTGCCAGCCTCCTCTATCCATGGAATTTTCTAGGCAAAAATACTGGAGTGGATTGCCACTGCTTTCTCCAGGGGATCTTTCTGATCCAGGGATTGAACCCAGGTCTCCTGCATTGCAGGTGGATTCTTTATTGTCTGAATCACCAGGGTTAACTATTTCTTATTTTTATAACTAGCTCAAGCAAGTTGCCTTGTGCTATTGGAGTCTGCACCTCTTAATCTGAGACCAGTCAGTTGAATGTTTCCTCAAGGCCAAGGCTCCCTTAGCTGGAACCCTAAAAGTAAGTCCTGCAAGAGGGATCTTTCCTATGTACAAGCAATTAATTTTATTTCCTTAAAAATGTAACCCCCATGGCATGTTTCTAAAGAAATCATCTGATTTAGAAACTAGGAAAGAAATCTGAACAAAATCAAGCATTACTGAAAAGTTTTGTCCATATGAAATTCCCATTCTATCACCACTCTTTACAAAAAAAAATCAACTTTTGAAAATGTTGAATGAGTTAAGGTAACCATATCTCTGTATGTGTTACCTCTATCCTAAGTGGATAAGTTGTTGTTGTTGCTTAGTTGCTAAGTCGAGTCCAACTCTTTTGCTACCCCATGGATTCTAGCCCGCCAGGCTCCTCTGTCCCTGTGATTTCCAGGCAAGAATACTGGAATGGGTTGCCACTTCTTTCTCCAGGGGATCTTCCCGACCCAGGGATAAACCATCTCCTGCATTGCCAGGCAGATTCTTTACTGCTGAGCCACCTGGGAAACCCAAGTGGAAAAGCAGCTAAACTCTTTTTAGTTAGGAGCGCTGGAGAAACTGAGGAAGGAAGACCATTTCAAATAAGCCAAAATGTAATGCTGTGTTTGGTATTAAATAAATCCCTTACTTAGAACGTGGAGGCATATGATGGGTTTTACTAATAGAAAATCGGAATTTCTCCCTTCTAGATGAATGTGGAACAACATTTAAGGAAATATTTGGGGATGTGCCAAAGCATTAACTTGTTCTGACCTCATTTGTAGCTTGATCCTGAGGCCTCCCCCAGACCTCCTCAACCACCCGCAGCACCACAAGAGGCAAGGCTGAGGGCAGAGCCAGAAAGGATATATGGAAGAATCCATAAGTTAACTAGGACTGCAGCTCAGCATCGGGCAAGAATCTCAGCGTTAGACAAGGTGGGATTGAAAACAGTCAAGGTCTTGTTTAAATTCACCCCCGGGATGTTTACATTTCTTTTAAATCACATTATCATATGTTTAGTTATTGTCTTCTGTCTACTTGTAGGTAACTGACCAGCCATTATTCTGCTAGCAACTAGTTACTTCTTCTTCTTTATTTCAATTTTGTTTTATTTTTACAATTTTTAAAAATCTCAGTCTTTTAAAAAATATGTACTTTAAAAATTTGTTTGGCTGTACTGGGTCTTAGTTGGAGTGTGCAGAATCTTAAATCTTAGTTGCAGCCTGTGGGATCTACCTTCCTGACCAGGGATCGAGCCTTGGACTCCTGCACTGGAAGCACAGAGTCTTAGACACTGAACCTCTAGGGAAGTCTTGGTTTTGTTTTTAAATGTAGCTTAACTCAACATTTTTTCCGCTCTAATGGCGATACATGGCCATTTTCAAGAATGTACAAAATACAGAATTGTATATGTAAGACCAGAAAAATCACCTACAATCTCACCACCAGAGGTGAAGACAGTTAATCATTGGTATATTTCCCTCCAGTCCTTTATTTCCTGCTAAGTGCAGATGCTGAACTCTTATGTTCAGTTCCTTTTTGGAACATATTTGTTTGTGGACAGAGCTGGGGTTGTGCTGCTTTCTGGCCTGACTCAGCTCCTTAACCTCGTTGTTGTCACATCTTCTTTTCTGCACTGTACCAGTGCGGGTCCTCCAGGAAACAGGTTTCCCTCTGACCTCCCGAGGACTGATGAAGGGACTCAGAGGCATGCTGACCTAGACTGAGCGCCAGGAAGAGGTCCTCTGGGTAAGTCTGCAGGAGGGGCAGTCAGGGACCTGGAGACGAGAGGGCGGGAGGGGTGGCAGGAACCACCCGACACAGCGGAAGCTGCCCAGGAATCAAAGCCCTACCTTCACTCTCCTCCTGCTGTGCCCACACTGACAAACCCAGAGGGAAGGCAAGGGCAGGCCGCTTGGAGGGTGCAGAGCGATCCGGAGGGCAAAAGGAGAGAATCAGGGGGAAAAAAAAGGAGAGAAGCCACAATTTGTGTCATCATATATGCTTTAAGTACACTTTCAAAATAAGAAAGCCTAGTATTTCTCTATAGGAAGGTATCATAAATTATTTATCACAGTCCCTGTGGATTCTTTCCGAATTTTTTCTTAAACTATTATAACTAGAACCGCAGTAACCATTCTTATATATACATCTCTGGCTGCATCTCTGAGTATTTTCTCAGCATAAACTCCCAGGGGTGGAATTACTGAGTCAGGGGAATCTATAAGTTTAAGGCTTTTTATATATATTGCCAAATAGCCCTCCCAAAGGCTATTACACCAATTAAATGCCCACATGCAATGCATATAGAGTCGTCATCAGGGGAGAACCGGCCAGTTAATCTAGCATGTGCTATCTAAATTCACCACTTCTGCCTGGAGACCTGGCTCTAGCTGCCTGGTTGAAGGGGGCACTAGGGGAAGAAGGTGCTCCCCGAGCCTGCCCCGGGGATCATGTTTGTGAAAGGTCGCACCTCCCAGGTCAGGAAAATCGACCGGTTGTCAAGACAGAAGAAGGCTTCAGAGTCGGTTCACTCGAGGGTCAGCGGGGTGTCTGACAGCGGGAAAGGAGGTGATGGACACTGGGAGTTTCATTTCATTTGACCTCATTTCCCTCTGGCCAAATGTGTAGTGAGCGAGGTAGACAGTCATACAAGGTGCGGGTGGAGGTTTCTCCTTGGGGAATAGTTTCCCAGGCCAAGAGAAGGTCACGGCAGGGGCCGGGTGCAAATGAGAAGCCCAGACAGTCAGGACATGAGGGAGAAAGGAGGAGGGGAGGGGGGCCAGAGCTGGAGCCACGAACCCACCTCCATGCCTGTGATCAATGCCCCCATCTGAGTCCCTAACTTTAACGGATTGGGGCATGGAGATGGGACAGGTCCCTCACTGAGGAAGCTCCATGGTAATTCTATTTCCCATCCCCCAGAGGAATCAACAAGCGCCAGGGGGGCCAGAGACCACCCCTTAATCATGCACGAAGGAGATAAGGCTCCCGCCAGATAAACAGCAGGATAACGGCTTCCCTGGCGGCTCTGTGGTAAAGAATCCACTGGCCGATGCAGGGGATGCAGGTTTGATCCCTGAATTGGCAAGATCCCCTGGAGGAGGAAATGGCTACCCACTCCAGTATCCTTGCCTGGGAAGTCCCACAGACAGAGGAGCCTGGCAGGCTACAGTCCATGGGGTCGCTAAAGAGTCAGACACGACTTAGTGATTAAACAACAATAGCAGTAGTGTCGTAAATGAGCCTGTCTGTAATTGCTCCCTGGCAGATAAATAACATGAATATTTGATTAGCAATTTATAAATTCAGTACAAAGAAACAATAGACCTAGTCCAAGAGGGCATAGACACAGAGGTTTACGGTTTATTATTGATTGGGAAGAGGAGTCATATTAGTAATAGCCACCTTTTAGAGCACACTCTGCCCGTGGTGCTGAGAAATGTACAGTCAGTAATTTCATCCTCCTGACACCCGGAGATGACTAAGGTAACCCATCCTGTCCCCACCAGGTGGCCCTTGTCCTGAAGCTGCTCCCAACTGTCTCTGCCGCTCTGACCCCTCCTTGGGAGGCTCACCGGAAGGGCTGAATGACTAGCCAGACCCTGACTGACTGACTGCCAGTCGGATGCCCGCTCATTCTCCTTTCAACTAGCAAATACTCACGAGCCCAAAGGTGTTCTGGAAACAGCGGGTACAGTGTGAACAAAACAGACAGAATCCCTGCTCTCGGGAAGCTTGCGGGGAGGGAGAGAGAGATGGCGCTTTTTCTTTTGGCCTCGGGCCCCCTTTGTACTTGGGGTTCCCTTGACTGCAAGGCTTTTCTCCGGGCATCCGCCTCAGCAGCTCGCTTATGCACTCACTTATCCGTCCGCGCTGCCTCCTCCAACCAGGCTTCCTTCCCCTCCTTGTCTGAAACAGAGCCCTTCAACTTTCTCTCTTTTGCTGTACTTTTTCTCCTCTCATCCTCTGATAAATATACACGTGTGTTTATGTGTAAACATTTGTTTGTTTCCTCACTCTCTCACTGAAAGGCTGACATTCTGAGATCCTGGCAGGAGGGTGACTTTTACTCAGTGTTGGCCTCTTGGGTGCAGTGGAGCCCATTTCCTGGGTCCCGATTATCTCTTAACTGTACCACACTGGGTCAAGGTCCTTGGCTGCAAGCGACAGAAAGTTTTGTTTGTTGGGTGAAAGATTGGGAACACTTCACTGGGAGACAGAGGGGCCTGGGAAATACACGGAAAGCAAGGAACCAGAACCGGAGCAGAGGTCACTAGGGAAGGAGGTGGTTAGAACCCTGCAGGGAGGCATCACTGCTCTGGATATTTGACGCTGCCACCTCTAGACTTTCAGCAAGTGCCTGAAACTGCACTTGTTTATTTCTGCCTCTCCTGCCAGATTCAAGGTCCCCGGTGATGGCCCAAGCCGTAGTCAAAGTGCTACCCTTGCTTCCCCTCCCCTGCCATCTGTGTCTTTCGTAGTGGGCGGCAGTGCGTTGAGACCCTCTAAGATAACACGCGTGGAGAATTCCTGCAGATAGAGGCGCTGGCTGCAGGACTCGATAAATAGCTACAACATGTAACAGTGGAAGAGACCTCCTTCCCAAAATGGTGATGAGATGCATTAACCTCCCTTGGTAACAAGTGACTTATCCACAGGCCCCAGATCCAGACTCTGGACGTTTCTCCTGCCAGGAGCTAGTCAAAGTCAGGGTATATTATTTTAAGCCTCACACAAGCTGGTCTGGCAGTGTCCTGGGGGCTCGGCTGTCATGGGGGCGTCAGGGAGAGCATTCTGGGTGTGTGTGGTTAGACCAGTCCAGGGAGACATTCCCATGGCAGGCAGTGACATTCCTGCTCTCCCCAAACCAGTATATTCAGGCATCCCAGGGCAAGGTCCCACACTTGTGTTTTTTTCTGACAGCTTCTCCTGAGTAAAGATCAATAACCTCATCTATCTTCAAAAGGACAGAATTTTCCCTCCTGGGGAACATAAAAGGAACGAAAGCTGACACATCCCTTTGTTTATTTTCCATGCACCTCTATCAGAGTCCCTGAAGAACAGAGCATCCTGGTCACCCCAGGTGGGTCCCTAAAACCAGGCTCAGGAACAGTCTAGAAGTCACCAAGCCTGTGCTCACCCTTCAGGGTGAGACACACTGGATGCAGCTGAAGGAGGGCCTCCTGTGCACAAACAGCCAGCTCCTCCCTGCCTCCAGTGATCGAACATGCCACAGTCACAAACACCCATAAGAGATCTCAGTTTGGGGTTCCTCTTGGCCTCTGGCATCCATCTCCTGGGTCCCAGACAGGAGGCCTTCCCCAGCACCAAACAAGGGGCCTCTGTCCTATTTTTAAAAGCTCTCCAGGAAATACCCTTATGCCTGCACTTCCTCACCACCCACTCACCTTCACCAGCTTCTGATCTGCCTTCCGCTGCACCTCTCTCTCTCCACCCTTCTCTCTCAGGAAGGACCCGGGGACCACCTCCTCAGCAGCCCTGGCCCAGTCCTCATCCTTGACCAGGCCAGCATTTGTCAGGAAATCTCTTGGCTTCTGGGGCAGGAAACTCAGGATTTCCTATCTTTTTTTTTTTTTTTTTTTAATTTGGCCGCAAGGGGTGTTAGTTGCAGCGTGAGAGATCTTTTTCGGTTGTGGCATGTGAGATCTAGTTCACTGACCAGGGATGGAACCCAGGCTCCTGCAGTGGGAGTGTAGAGTCTTAGCCACTGGGCCACAAGGGAAGTCTCTTTCCTATCTTCATCATATGGCCATTTGCCCAGAGACCTGAGCTTGGCTGTCCACTCCCTGCCGTCCCTCAGTAACCCCCTCACTGAGCCTCACCGGGCACCCCCCGCCCCACGCCTTGATGGTCCTCACATCACAGCTCTCTTGCCAATGCCCGCCCTGGTGCCATGCTCTAAGGTGCCCTCGTCCCAGGCGCCTTTCCTGGATGTCTGAATATCCCGGCTGGACCAGTCATCTGCTGCTCTGGCGCTGATCCTCCCTTCATACAGCCCTCTCTGAATGGCACCACCAGCCTTCAGTAACATCTCTCCGATCTCAGCATCATCTCTAGTTCACCCACTGGCCTCTCCTCCTGAATCCAACCAGTTGCCAGAGTCTCTCTTCGCAATGTCTCTTTCGAGTCCCATCAAGCGCTTATTTTCTACTCTTTTCCAAACCTCCTCACTGAGCCGTCTCTGCCCTCTCCTCTGCCACCCTCTCACAATCTCCACAGTATACTTCTACAAGGGTACTTTTTAAAAAGTCCAATCAAAAAGACAGAATCCTGTCACTCTTCTGTTCTGAGACCTTAAGTGGCTCCCTTTGCAATTGGCAGAAACTCCCAGCTCCTAAGCCTGACACTATATGCTTCAAAATTCAGTCTTTCCAGACCCACTTCTCATCTAACACTTCTCCTTTAGGACAAATTTTTGCAATTTAACTCAAATTCTCGCTCATCTCCGAATACCCTGTGTCCTCTTATCTCTGGGCTTCTGCTTAAGCTGAACATTTCTCATATAAAGCCTTTCCTCTTCTCTGTGTTCATCAAAAATCCTACCTTCCTTCAAGGCTCACCTCAAATGCCACTTCTTCCCAGAAGTCTTTCTGGGTTTCCCAGCCAGGAGCTTTCCCTTCCCTGTGCTCCCTGGATTTCCTGTGTTTCTCTCACCACACTCAGCACACACAACCTCATGTCACATCAGTTTGAGTATATGCTTCACTGCCCACACTAGTCCCCTTTGGGCAAAGATTTTATCCTTCCAGAAGAGTAATTTGCTTATGGTTGATATTTGCTGAATTAAGTCACTGGGCTAGATAACCGTATACTTATTTACTTTTCACTGTTTGAAAATGTCCTAAGTAGATGAGCACAGAGTTGACATCAAAGGCAGGAATATAGAAGCCTGTTCTGCTCACATCCATATCCTTGTCTGCAAATCAAAAAAGTAGATCAAAACCCAGTTCTTGAGTGACTGGGACCATGCTGGCTAGACCTTAATTAATCTCATGGAAAATATTCAAGGGACTTAACAAGCCTGGGAAGGAGGAGGAGGCAGGTGAGAGGGAGCCAGGGCTGCTGCTGTCAAGAAATGCTTTCTTCCTGTAACCGTATCCCCCGGGGCCAGGCCAGGAGCTCTGCTTAATCTCCCTCTCTGTGGTCACTCAGGATATGATTACTGGCATCAGATGCAAGCACATGTTTCTGTTCCATTAATCTGAGAGAAGCTGGAAAGGGAGCCACAAGGGCATTGCTGTGTTGGTTAGTTACCACCTCAAAGAGGAGCGTGAGAGAGGGGGAGGAAGGCTCTGGCAGATGGGCCGGGAAGGGGGCCTGGCGGAAGCAGAGGGAGATGAGAAAACCATGCGGAGAACGAGTTCCTGTAGCCGGGAGCCCGATCCCTCTCAGCTGTTACACCATGGGGCCTGGAGGAGGGATGCACACGCCTACACACACTCGCACCCCCGAAGGAACTGGCAGGCTCCGAGTTTCTACACCTTAGGGTTCTTGCAGTTGGCCTGACACCCCTCGGTGAGCATCCTTGCTTGGGGTGTGCGGTAACCCATGGGACCCAAACCTGTCTCACACACAGTAACCACCTCAGTGGGTCCCGCAGCTCAGTAATAAAGATGTGAACAGCTGACATGCAGTGTCACATGGCACTGGTGACTTTTGAAAGCCACACTTTGCAGCTCAGCATATCTTGTTCCAGGTACCAGAGATGCACAAACGCTCACTGCCTCGTCTCTGCCACACAGCATCTCTGCTCAGCTTGGCGGGCAGCCAGGTGACCTCTGCCTTGCCAACAGGTTTCTGCTGTAGAAATTTTGGGAAGAGTTTCCTCTGTCATCTGACGGGGAAAGTGGAGGACCAGAAGAGCTTGAAACACACACCTTATTTCTGCAGGGTCTGCTCTTAAAAGACCCCTTCCCCCTTTTTTAAAATTTATTTAAATTTATTTATTTTAATTGGAGGCTAATTACTTCACAATATTGTATTGGTTCTGCCACTCGTTAACATGAATCCACCACGGGTGCACACATGTTCCCCATCCTGAACCCCCCTCCCGATATTGTGGCTGGGAAGGGGCACACTGCTTTAGCCAAGTCGGAACTTTAGGGCAGTTGGAAAGATTACCCCTTATGGCGATAGAAGCCCTGATTCTGTCTGCTCCATCCTGTTCTCTCTCCTCCTATGTCTCATTACTACCTTCCTAGAACCTCAGCAGTGCAAACACACCATTTCTCAAAGCACAGGCCTTCAAATTGCAGATCACGCTTTCAGTTCTGGATGATCAAATGGAATCGGTGCATGAGGAAAGGTTGATAAAGGCAAAAGAAGAAGGGCTTCACGGAGCAAGCAAGGTTATGCTTGACCCCTCAAAAACGGGGCCATTCAGTGTTGTGGGCAGACTGGCCTTCGCACTGCCTTTTCTTATCTGCTGGGCCTCTGCCCAGCTGCCATGTGCATCTGCGGCCGCTGCTCCTCCTGCCTTTCTGCCAGGCTCCGCAGAGTGGGCGGAGAGGATAAAGTGACTGTTAACAGCAGGGTCTTAACTCCTGGCCTGGTCCCTGAAAGTTCAGGCTGCAAAGCAGTTTACACTGATCAAAACACCCCACTGGCATCTTTAGGACCTTTTCACGTGCCCTGAGGGTTTGCCTCCAGGAGCTATAAGGAGCTAGCTTGAACTTCGCTTCACTTTGGAGACTGGTGGGGGTGTGGTGCCCACACTGGCAGGCCAGAGGTCATGCGCACATCAGGAGGCTGCTGCGAATTCCCTAGATCTGGGGACCCCAGGAGCCAGTTGGGGGAAACTCACCTCTCGCTGGACACCAGTCAGGGGCAACCAGCTGGTTGGTGAGAGGAGCAGGGCTGGGCCCAGAGCCCACCCACCCATCCCCGAGAAGCCTGTCCAGTGTCTGCTCAGGCAGAGCGGTTATCTGACCCTGAGCCCTGTGGGTCCCAAACATTTTCCGACAGAAAACAGCACACAGCCTTTGTCAGCAGTAGATGCCAGATCACTTGGGGAACAAGTGTGGTTAACCATTTAGATTTCTTTCAGACTTACATTTACCATCACCACAATCAAGATATAACACTTTTCCATCACTCCCAAAAGTTGCCTCAGGCTCCTTTGTAGTCCATCCTGATGACTCTGCCCCAGACCCTGTCAACCACCAGTGTGGGCGGCTCCATAGGTTTGCCTTTTCCAGAACGTCATAGAGTGGAATTATACAGTTTGTAGCCTTTGGAGTCTGACTTCTCTCACGTGGCATGACTCACTTCAGATACACACAAGCTGCACACATCCGTAGCTTCCTTCTTTGTGTTGCTGAGAAATATTCCAATGCATGGCTGTGCCACAGTTTACTTATCCATTAAATAAATGTTGAAAGACATTTGGGTTAATTCCAATTTTTTGGTGATTATGAATAAAGTTGCTGTAAACATGCAAATGCTGGTTTTTCTGTGACCATGAATTTTCATTCTTCTCTGATTAATACCCAAGAGTGAGATTCTTGAATCCTTTAGTGAATGCATGTTTACCTTTTTAAGAAACCACCAAACTGATTTCCCAAATGGCTCAATCATTTCACTCCTACCGCCCTATACAGAGTTCCAGGCTTACACACACACACACCAGTGTTTATTATCACTGGGCTTTCTTTTCTTTCAGCCATTCTGACAGATATGTAGTGGTAGCTCATTGTGGTTTTAATTTGCATATCTATAATGACCAACAATTCGGTATATTTTTCGTGTGTCTATTGGCCATCCATATAGCTTCTTTGGTGAAACATCTATTAAGATTTTTCCCATGTTTTATGAAGTTATTTGTGTTCTTATAACTGACTCATGAGAATTCTATGTATTGCTTTTTTGATTGAAATATAATTGATATATAATATTAGTTTCAGGGGCATGGCATAATGATTCAAAATATGTATATATTGCAAAATGATCACCACAATAAGTCTATTGATATTCACATTGAATATGTTCTACATATAAGTCTTTTATCAGATGGGTGCTTTGCAAATATTTTCTACCCTGTCTGTGTTTTTTTAATTTTCATAACACTGTCTTCCAAAGAGCAAAGTCTTCAATTTTGATAAAGTTCAGTTAATTAACTGGATTGTTTTTGGCTTTTATACCTTAGAATTCAGTGTTTAACTCAAGGTTACAAAGATTTTTCTCCTGTGCTTTTTTCTTGAAGTTTTATAGAAGTATGGATTATTATTAATATTGATACATATTGCTGTTGTTGTTATTGAGTGTCTAATTCTTCCAGCACTATTCATTGAAAGTCATCCTTTCTCCATTGGATTGCCTTTTTAATTTTGTTGAAAATCAGCCTAAAAACATATATGTGTGGTTCTGTTTTTAGACTCTCTATTCTGTTTAGTTGATCTATGTGTTTATTCTTTCACAGTACAAGAATATCTTGATTATTGCAGCTTCATAATAAGCTTTGAAATAGATAACATAGCTTTTCAAGACTTTTAAAATTGATTTGACTATTCTTCTAGTTTTCGTAAACATTTTAGAAGCAACTTGTTGATTCCTGCTAAAAAATCTTACTGGGATTTACTTGAAATTGCATTCCATTTATGGATACATTTGAGGAGAATCACTGTCTTCAGTTCAGTTCAGTTCAGTCACTCAGTCGTGTCCAACTCTTTGTGACCCCATAAACTGCGGCACGCCAGGCCTCCCTGTCCATCACCAACTCCTGGAGTCCACTCAAACCCATGTCCATTGAGTTGGTGATGCCATCCAGCCATCTCATCCTCTGTCGTCCCCTTCTCCTCCTGCCTTCAATCTTTTCCAGCCTCAGGGTCTTTTCCAACAAGTCAGTTGTTTGCATCAGGTGGCCAAAGTATTGGAGTTTCAGCTTGAGCATCAGTCCTTCCAATGAATATTCAGGACTGATTTCCTTTAAGATTTACTAGTTGTATCTCCTTGCAGTCCAAGGGACTCTCAGGAGTCTTCTCCAACACCACAGTTCAAAAGCTTCAATTCTTCGGTGCTCAGCTTTCTTCACAGCCCAACTCTCGCATCCATACATGATAACTGGAAAAGCCATAGCCTTGACTAGACGGACCTTAGTCGGCAAAGTAATGTCTCTGCTTTTTAATAAACTGTCTAGGTTAGTCATAACTTTTCTTCCAAGGAGCAAGCATCTTTTAATTTCATGGCTGCAGTCACCATCTGCGGTGATCTTAGAGCCCCCCAAAAATAAAGTCTGCCACTGTTTCCACTGTTTCCCATCTATTTCTCATGAAGTGATGTGACCAGATGCCATGATCTTAGTTTTCTGAATGTTGAGTTTTAAGCCAACTTTTTCACTCTCCTCTTTCACTTTCAGTAAGAGGCTCTTTAGCTCCTCTTCACTTTCTGCCATAAGGGTGGCATCATCTGCATATCTGAGGTTATTGATATTTCTCCTGGCAATCTTGATTCCAGCTTGTGCTTCATCCAGCCCAGTGTTTCTCATGATGTACTCTGCATTTAAGTTAAATAAGCAGGGTGACAAGATACAGCCTTGATGTACTCTTAACAGTCTTAACAATCACTGTCTTAACAATATTGAAACTTCCAACCCATAAGCATAGTATATCTTTCCATTTATTTAGGTCTTATTTGGTTTCTTTCCTCAGTTTAATAGTATTCAGAATATAGATCTTGCACATACTTTGTTAGATGTTACCCTGTGTAATGTTCTTAGGTGCTGTGTAAATAGCACCTTATGTATTTAATTTTTATCAGAGTATAGTTGGTTCACAATGTTGTATTACTTTCTGCTGTACAGCAAAGTGAAGCAGTCACACATATACATATATCCACTGTTTTTTATATTCTTTTTCCCACAAAGATCATTACAGAGTATTGAGTACAGTCTCCTGTGCCATACAGCAGGTTCTTATCAGTTACCTGTTTTAGGTATGTGCTCAGTCACTAGTCAAACAACTTGGTCCCAGGGACATAGCCCACCAGGATCCTCTGTACATGGGAATTCCCAGGTAAGAATAGTAGAGCAGGTTACCATTTCCTTCTCCAGGGGAATCTTCCTAACCTAGGGATTGAACCTGCATCTCCTGCACTAGAAGGCAGATTCTTTACCACTGAGCCACCAGGGAAACCCCATTTTGCATACAGCAATGTGTATAGGTTGATCCCAATCTCCCAGTTTATCCCTCCTTCCCTTTCCCCCATGGCAACTAGGTTTATTTTTCATATCTGTGACTCTATTTCTGTTTGCAAATATTAATAAGTTCATTTGTACCATTTTTCCCCACATATAAGCAAATCATGTGATACTTGTCTCTGTCTGACTCGCTTCACTCAGTGTGATCATCTCCAGGTCCATCCATGTTGCTGCCAATGCATTATTTTGTTCTTTGTTATGACTGTGTAACATTCCATTGTATATATGTATCACATTTTCTTTATCCATTCATCTGTCTATGGACATTTAGATTGCTTCCATGTTGTGCTTTATTTTAAATGGTATATATTTAATTTTTTTGCCAATGATGTTTAGATGCTTTATAAAGCTTTTTATTTTGTACTGGGGTATAACTGAGTAACAAACAATGTTGTGATAGTCTCAGGTAAACAGAGAAGGGACTCAGCCATATATATGTGTGTATAATGGTGTATGTTTAATTTCTGTTACAAACATTCATTGTTGGTGTATAGAAATATAATCACTTTTGGCATATTGTAGTAGCTTTCATCCCAGCTGACCTTACTAATAAAAATTAAAAAAAAAAAAAGCTTCACTTGATCATAATGTATTAACATTATCCTTTTTATATATTTCTGATATTCAATTGACAAATTCTATATTTATATTCATCAGGGATATTGGTTTGTAGTTTCCTCTGTATACAATATCTTTGTCTGCTAGTCTCATAAAATGACTTAAGAAATGGTTGCTTCTCATCTATTTTTGGAAAAAGATTGTGTAATATTGGCATTATTTTTAACCAAAATCATCTGGTGGAATTTTTCAGTAAAGCCATCTTAGGCTTGATTTTTCCTTACAGAAAAGCTTTTAACTATACATTCAGTTCAGTTCATTTCAGTCGCTCAGTCGTGTCCGACTCTTTGCGACCCCATGAATTGCAGCACGCCAGGCCTCCCTGTTCATTGCCATCTCTCAGAGTTCACTCAGACTCATGTCCATCAAGTCTATGATGCCATCCAGCCATCTTATCCTCGGTCGTCCCCTTCTCCTCCTGCCCCCAATCCCTCCCAGCATCAGAGTCTTTTCCAATGAGTCAACTCGTTGCATGAGGTGGCCAAAGTACTGGAGTTTCAGCTTTAGCATCATTCCTTCCAAAGAAACCCCAGGGTTGATCTCTTTAACAAGATATATAGTGATTCAGGTTATCTGTGGCTTGTTAAATATATCTTTTAAAAAAATTGCCCTTTGATCCAAGTTGTTTAATTAATGGATATAAAGTTTTTCATAGTATTCCCTTATTAGCTTTTTAATGTCTGTGTGATTTGTAGTGATGTGTCCTATTTCAATCCTTATATTGATATTTTGGGTTTCCCAGATAGGTCAGTGGTAAAGAATCCATCTGCCAATGCAGGGGATGCAGGTTCATTACCTGGGTTGAGAAGATCCCCTGGAGAAGGAAATGGCAACCCACTCCAGAATTCTTGCCTGGAAATTCCCATGGACAGAGGAGGCTGGCAGGCTACAGTTCATGGGGTCACAAAGAGTCAGACATGACTTAGCAACTAAATAACAACAACAATTGATATTTGATTTTTTTTTCCCTTAATTAGTCTGGGTAGAGGCTTATCAACTTTACTGATCTTAAAGAAGCAACTTTTTGTCTCATTTCCTGTCCCTATTATTTTTCTGTTTCAATGCTATTGACTTCTGCTCTTATTTCCTTTCTCTGCTTATTCTTACAACTAAATAACAACAACAATTGATATTTGATTTTTTTTTCCCTTAATTAGTCTGGGTAGAGGCTTATCAACTTTACTGATCTTAAAGAAGCAACTTTTTGTCTCATTTCCTGTCCCTATTATTTTTCTGTTTCAATGCTATTGACTTCTGCTCTTATTTCCTTTCTCTGCTTATTCTTTGTTTAGATTTTTCTCTCTTTTTTAACAGTTTCTTAAGGTGATAGCTTAGATTGATTTGATTGCTTTAAAGATCTTCTACTCTAATTAGGTGTTTACAGCTATATAGTCCTCTAAGCACTGTTTCAGCTCTACCGCACATATTTCGATATGCTGTGTTTTCATTCTATTCAAATATTTTTATAATCTTCCTTGTGACTTTGATCACAGGTTAAGTCAGTTTGGTTCAGATGCTCAGTTATGTCCAACTCTTTGTGACTCTTTGTGACTGCAGCACGCTAGGGTTCCCTATCCACCACCAACTCCCAAATCTTATTCAAATTCATATCCATTGAGTCAGTGATGCCATCCAACCACCTCATCCCTCTGTCATCCCCTTCTCCTCCTGCCTTCAATCTTGCCAAGCATCAGGGTCTTTTCCAGTGAATCAGTCCTTTGCACCAGGTGGCCAAAGTACTGGAGCTTCAGTCTTATTCCTTTAGGTCTTATTTCCTTTAGGATTGACTGGTTGGATCTCCTTGCAGTCCAAGGGACCCTCAGGAGTCTTCTCCAACACCACAGTTCAAAAGCATCAATTCTTCGGCACTCAGCTTTCTTTATAGTCCAACTCTCACATCCATACATGACAACTGGAAAAACCATAGCCTTGACTAGATGGACCTTTGTCAGCAAAGTAATGTCTCTGCTTTTTAATATGCTGTCTAGGT
>SJYC01072335.1:0-10179 GCA_006408675.1 Madoqua kirkii
TTCTTCACATCAGGTGGCCAAACTGTTGGAGTTTCAGCTTCAACATCAGTCCTTCCAATGAACATCCAGGACAGATCTCCCTTAGGATGGACTGGTTGGATCTCCTTGCAATCCAAGGGACTCTCAAGAGTCTTCTACAACACCACAGTTCAAAAGCATCAATTCTTAGGCACTCAGCTTTCTTTATAGTCCAACTCTCACATCCATACATGACAACTGGAAAAACCATAGCCTTGACTAGATGGACCTTTGTTGGCAAAGTAATGTCTCTGCTTTTTAATATGCTGTCTAGGTTGGTCATTACTTTCCTTCCAAGGAGTAAGCGTCTTTTAATTTCATTGCTGCAGTCACCACCTGCAGTGATTCTGGGAAGCAAGATGGTTCCCAAATCTTCACTCAGCAGGTAGCAGTTTTAGAAAAGCAAGTCACTCTCTGGAAGGCAGCCCTCCATCCCTTGGGCAGGGTGGATGTGGAAAAGTAATGGAGGAACAGAGCACTGGATTGGAACTCTGCTCCAGAAAAGAATAACCCTCCATAGCCAAAAGGACGAGTTGCTGCTTTCTTAGATCTGCCAATGGATGCCCTTCACCAAATCACTGCTTTAGTACCAATGAAAGGGATAAGGAAGCAAAGTAAGCATGTAGCAAGAGGTGACTACCTGAAATTATTTCCCTAATTTTAGAGTCTTTGCACTAATATTAATAGAAAAAACAGTAAAAGCTACCCTGTAAAGGACACTGTAACTATCACTAACTGGAGAGTATTCTAAGTTATGTTAACTGTACCATCTCATCTAAATTTTCACTATGAGGATTCCCCTGGCAGCCCAGTGGTTAATACTGAGTGCTTGCAATACAAGAGATACAAGCTCAATCCCTGGTCAGGGAATTAAAATCCCACATACCATGCAGGGCGGCAAAATAAATAAATAAATTCTCACTATAGTCCTATAAAGCAGGACTTTTTTGTGTTAGTTTTATGGTGGTTTTTTTGTGCTTGGGATCTTGGTTCCTCTACCAGAGATAGAAACAATGCCCCCCCCCCCGCAGTAGACTCTTGGAATCCTAATCACTGGACGCCAGGGATTTCTCAACAGGTAGTTTCATTTTAATTCTTAAATACAGATGAGGGAAAGAAAAATCAGAAGTCAAATATTTAATACACAGTTATAAGTTGCTTGGTTATGCCAGATATCACACTACAAACTAAAAATATTAAGACCTCAAAGTTGATTGCCATCAAGAAGGGCAAACAAAAACCATTATTGTGACAGATAATAAATCGGTCCCAATCTGCCCATCTTCTATCCTAAGGAGGACTGGCCTAGACCCTGCCTCCCACCTCCAGCAAAATTTATACTCTCCACTTTCATATTTTTAATATATTATTTTTATATTACATTATTTTCCCTTGCCTATGGAATCATATCTGACCACCCTACCTAGCAGAGAACTCTCTCCTTTCTTTGGTGGTGGTGGTGTCCAGTCACTCAGTCATGTCCAGCTCTTTGTGACCCCATGGACTGCAGCATGCCAGGCTTCCCTACCCTTCACTATCTCCCAGAGGTTGTTCAAACTCTTGTCCATTGAGTTGATGATGCCATCCAATCATCTCATCCTCTGTCACCCGCTTCTCCTCCTGCCCTCACTCATGCCTAGCATCAGGGTCTTTTCAAATGAGTCAGCTCTTTGCATCAGGTGGCTAAAGTATTGGAGCTTCAGCTTAAGCATCAGCCCTTCCAATGAATACTCAGGGTTGATTTTCTCCTCCTTTTAGCATCTGGAAAATTCACCCAGCATCATTTGTCACCATTTCATGTCTCTCTTCTAGTTCCCAAACCAGACCATGAGATGCCTGAGTCTTGCATGTCTACAATGCATTGCACAGTTTAGTTTGAAAAATATGTACTGACTAGGCTGCTGGAAACCACTTCTAATTACTATAAAAGTAATGGCAACTTTCAGTTGTAAGGAGCTTGTAAGTCATTGCTCCAGTCCTAAGGACAAGAAGAAAGCCAAACAAACTGAAAATGAACAATTCTTCATAGATCTGTCAGAGCACTGAGGTCACAGGAGAAAAATGCTGTCACAAAAATTGGAGAGACAGTGAATCACAAGTTTCCAGAGCAAAAACCTTTGCAGGCACCAAAGGAAGTAAACATAATGGCTCACACTCATCATGTCCAACATCTCTGAACATGTGACATCTATCAGTTTGTTTAACCTCCACAACAGCCTTAGGAGGAGCCCATTTTACAGATAGGGAAACTGAGGCTCAGGGACACTCGGTAAGGTACTTCATGTCACATATCAGATAGTGAAAGTGCTAGTCATTCGGTTGTGTCTGACTCTTTGCAACAATATGGACTGTAGCCCACCAGGCTCCTTTGTCTGTAGAATTTTTCAGACAGGAATACTAGAGTGGGTTGTCATCCCCTTCTTCAGGGGATCTTCCCTACGTAAAGATCAAATCCAGGTCTCCCATGTCAGAGACAGGATTTAAATGCAGGTGAATTGGTTCCTAAAGATTCTTAATGATTACATTCTATTGACCTGGTGTTTCTGTGTGTGCTCAATCTCTAAGTCATGTTTGACTTTTTGTGACCCCATGGACAGTAGCCCATCAGGCTCCTCTGTCCATGGAACTTTCTAGGCAAGAATACTGGAGCAGGTTGCGATTTCCTACTCAGGTGTCTTCCCAATCTAGGGATCACACTCACATCTCTTGCATTGGCAGGTGAGTTCTTTCCCACTGAGCCACCTGAAAAGCCTATACTGGCCTGGTGTCAGGGACCAACGCCACCACTCAGGCAAGGCCACATAAACCAGTTATGGGTCAGGCGTTATGCAGAGACCTTGGGAAATCCTGGAAGGCTGGGCTTCATTTACTCTCCACAAGAGACCTTAACTCTCACAATTGGGAATCTAACCCAGAGCTTCTGCCACCTCCCCATCTCACCTACTCAGTTCAGTTCAGTTCGACTGCTCAGCCGTGGCCTGCTCTTTGCAATCCCATGAACTGCAGCACGCCACGCTTCCCCCTCTATCACCAACTACCGGAGCCTACACAAACTCTTGTCCATTGTGTTAATGATGCCATCCAACTATCGCATCCTCTATCATCCTCTTCTCCTTCTGCTTTCAATCTTTCCCAGCATCAGGTTCTTTTCCAATGAATTGGTTCTTCGCATCAGGTGGCCAAAGTATTGGAGTTTCAGCTTCAGCATCAGTCCTTCCAATGAATAATCAGGACTAATGTCCTTTAGGATGGACTGGCTGGATCTCCTTGCAGTCGTCCTCCAACACCACAGTTCAAAAGCATCAATTCTTCGGCTCTCAGCTTTCTTTATAGTTCCAACTCTCGCATCCATACATGACTACTGGAAAAACCATAGCTTTGACTAGATGGACCTTTTTTGGTAATGTCTCTGCTTGTGAATATGCTGTCTAGGTTGGTCATAGCTTTCTTCCAAGAAGCAAGTGTCTTTTAATTTCATGGCTGCAGTCACCATCTGCAGTGATTTTGGAGCCCCCCAAAATAAAGTCTGTCACTGTTTCCACTGTTTCCCCATCTATTTGCCATGAAATGATGGAACCGGATGCTATGATCTTAGTTTTTTGAATGTTGAGCTTTAAGCCAACTTTTTCACTCTCCTTTCACTTTCATCAAGAGGCTCTTTAGTTCCTCTTAGCTTGCTGCCATAAGGGTGGTGTCATTTGCATATCTGAGGTTATTGATAATTCTCCTGGAAATCTTGATTCCAGCTTGTGCTTCCTCCAGCCCAGCATTTTGCATGATTTATGCTGCATGTAAGTTAAGTAAGCAGGGTGACAATATACAGCCTTGACATACTCCTTTCCCTATTTGGAACCAGTCTGTTGTTCCACGTCCAGTTTTAACTGTTGCTTCTTGACCTGCATACAGATTTCTCAGGAGGCAGGTCAGGTGGTCTGGCATTCTCATCTCTTTCAGAATTTTTCACAGTTTGTAGCATTCCATAGTCAAAGGCTTTGGCATAGTCAATAAAACAAAAGTAGATGTTTTTCTAGAACTCTCTTGCTTTTTCAATGAGCCAGTGGATGTTGGCAATTTAATCTCTGGTTTCTCTGCCTTAAATCCAGCTTGAACATCTGGAAATTCACGGTTCACATATTGTTAAAGCCTGGCTTGGAAAACTTTGTACATTACTGTGCTAGCGTGTGAGATGAGTGCAATTATGCAGTAGTTTGTGCCAAAGAATATTCAAACTATTGCACAACTGCACTCATCTCACATGCTAGCAAAGCAATGCTGTCAACTACTGCCACCATCCATAAGGTTTCTTCTCCCTTCCTGGTGCCACAACCCATAACTATAAGGCCGCCATGAGTGCCTCTACATCAAAATGTCTTCTAATTTCATTCTCTGCAGCTCATCATGCTTTGTGCTCTGTACTGTATCCCTCCCAGGACAACTAGAGCCTAAAATATCATGATCAGTGATGAGTATGTTTTCTCCAGGTAGGGAACACTGCTAGTAATTAAACAGTATTAATTCCATCAGCTTTGATTTATTCTGCTCTCTCAATAATGAAGCTCAATCTTCTGTTTTCTTTCTGCCTAGCACTGAGAAATAGAGTTGGTGTTTAAGGATTACCATATAAATCTACTTTTTGGTCAGCCAGTGCTAGGGAATTTTTTCAATATATTACAAATGTATTCATTATTCTCTCATTCACAAAAATAATTAAAACCAACAGGCTGAACACAAATTCCCAGACCACAAAAGCCTGACTGGCACTCTGCTGCCAAATACCAAGGTTGCAAGTGTCTTAGTTTATGGGTTTCTTAATGGGAACTTGTACTGCTCATTCAATAAAAGACTTAAGTGGACATTTCCTGGTGTTCACAGGAATTTTAAAACAAGTCCCATATAACAAAATGAAAAGGGAATACTATTACTTTCTGCTTGCTTTTAGGAACTCAGAAATGAATTATCTTAAAACTATCCAAAAAAACTCTAAAAGTGATCCCCAGGATGCTAATAACATGTTCACAATCTCTTAAAAAAAAAAAAATCAAAGAAGGAGGGTAAAGAGAAATACAATGAATCCAATCTATCATTGTGAAATTCAAGTTTCTCCTTAGATAAAACAGACATAAAACATGTGCTTTACAAGCCTCAGATGACCTTCAAGACATCTGAAGTCCAGTATCTATGGATTTGTAAGTATAATTAACAACTCCTGTTTTTCCTTCTAAAGAATCCAAGTTCTGTTTCTCTGACAGGCAAAAGCCAATCAACTTTGTTCCCAAATGCTAATACAAGCAATTTAAAAAATAACATTAATTAAAATACTACCAAGGCTATTAGGGTTTGTGCTGGGGGATTTTTTTCCCCTCTCTTTAACCTACTGTAATTTTTACTTACAGGGCTAATGAGGGAAACACTTTGGTTGATCCATCTCTGGGACAAAGAGCTGGCCTTTCAAATACAGCAGAAATCCGTGGAGGCCACTGCACTGCCAGGCTACATGGCTACTGCAGCTAGATTGTTTGTTTCACCTGGCAGACCAAAAGTGACAGACCATTTTATCACAGTGCAAGTAACAATTTTCTGGTTTTGGTAACGAAAATACAATGCTCATCTGTATTGTTGTAAAATTTATAAATATGTCCTATAGGATAAGTAATATTTAAAGCAATGTCCTAATTAAAAGGAAAGCTCAGTTATCTTGCAAGATAACATAAGGAAGGCACATAAATTGTAAATAAGATGCATGATAAAAATGAAAAAGACAGGCTGGATAGGAAAGGAGTAAAATAAGATTTGGAAACCTGCTGTCTAAATGAACACAAATTGTGAGATTATGTCTCATTGAGCAATAAAAATAACAAACCAGTGGCAAAGATGTATAGAATTTCCTATGTACACCATTTTAATCTTAATATAATTTTCCCTAGTGCATCCACATTTATTGAACTACTACGACCATTTCTTTCTCACTCTGACCAAAGTTACTGAGAGAATGTACTTTGATATAAATAATTTCCTGATTATGAACATGAAAGCAGTCCAGAAATTGACCACAGTGTTTTGTTGTTATTAACTTTTTATTTTGTATTGGCATATAGCCACTTAACAATGCTGTGGTAGTTTCAGACGAACAGCAAAGGGACTCAGCCATACATATACACGTATCCATTCTCCCCCAAACTCCCCCTTGCATCCAGGCTACCACATAACGTAGAGCAGAGTTCCATGTGGTATACAGTAGTAGGTCCTTGTTGGTTATACATTTTAAATATAGCAGCGACCATAGTGTTTTTTAAGAATGACAGGATGTCTGCTCAGGCCTCAAGCTTTAGGAGAATCACAAAATATCTGCCATTTCCTCAAGGAAGCAGAAGGAGAGTATAGAAAACCAACTTTCCCATTTCCTGCTGCATAAAGTAACTCTACACATTTGTTTCTTTTTCATTAAAAAAAAAATGCAGAGACGACTTTACAACACCTTGATTTAGACTGATGGCCACCTGATGCGAAGAACTGACTCATCTGAAAAGACCCTGATGCTGGGAAAGATTGAGGGCGGGAGGAGAAGGGGATGACAGAGGATGAGATGATTGGATGGCATCACCGGCTCAATGGACATGAGTATGACTAAACTCCGGGAATTGGTGATGGACAGGGAGGCCTAGCATGCTGCAGTCTGTGGGGTCACAAAGAGTTGGACACAACTGAGTGACTGAACTGAACTGATCTAGACTGTGCTGGACAGAAACAGAGCTGATGCCAGGGAAGAGCAAGGGCCAGTAAACACTGATGTGGCTTAAGGAAGATGATCATTGGTGTGGCCTCAGTTTCTCGGTCTGCAAAATGGGATGATAATACTTATCTCACCACTTCAGGCCTGATACATGAATGTTTAGTAAGTATTATTTGAACATGGATGTGAAGGCACAAACTGTACAAATGTAAAAGATTCACAGGAGTGAAGCCATGAAGTCCAGAGGGGGCCCTACATCTCCTCAGGCTTTACTGAGGAAGCTCAGTAAAAGATCCAAGTCCAATCAACCTCACATACATCTTAGACAATTCAAACACCAAGGTAACAAACTATACCCTCCTTCACTTATGCTCATATTAGTCAGTTAACTCATATTTATTTCCTGGTTGTCATCAGTGTTCTAATGGATCCTCAATTTTTAAAAATACCCCAAAGTAGAGACTATACCCTGTTCATTCTTTTGTTTTTATTTTCTTAATAAATTTATTTATTTTAATTGGAGGTTAATTACTTTACAATATTGTGTTGGTTTTGCCACACATCAACATGAATCCACCACAGGTAGACATGTGCCGTTCTTTTGTTTTTAATGTGGTGTCACTATTATGCCAAAGCCTTTAACAGTGTATATCACAACAAACTGGAAAAATCTTCAAGAGATAGCAATACCAGACCACCTTACCTGCCTCTTGAGAAATCTGTATGCAGGTCAAGAAGCAACAGTTAGAACTGGACATGGAACAACAAACTGGTTCCAAACTGGGAAAGAAGTACTTCAAGGCTGTATATTGTCACCATGCTTATTTAACTTATATTCAGAGTACATCATGCAAAATACCAGGCTGGATGAAGCACAAGTTGGAATCAAGATTTCGGGGAGAAATATCAATAACCTCATATGCAGATGACACTACCCTTATGGCAGAAAGCTAAGAGGAACTAAAGAGCCTCTTGATGAAAGTGAAAGAAGAGAGTGAAAAAGCTGGCTTAAAATTCAGCATTCAAAAAACTAAGATCATGGCATCCAGTCTCATCACGGCAATGGCACCCCACTCCAGTACTCTTGCTTGGAAAATTCCATGGATGGAGGAGACTGGTAGGCTGCAGTCCATGGGGTTGCTAGGAGTCGGACATGACTGAGCGACTTCACTTTTCACTTTTATGCACTGGAGAAGGAAATGGCAACCCACTCCAGTGTTCCTGCCTGGAGAATCCCAGGGATGGGGGAGCCTGGTGGGCTTCCGTCTTTGGGGTTGCAGAGTCGGACACGACTGAAGCAACTTAGCAGCAGCAGTCCCATCACTTCATGGCAAACATATGGGGAACGATGGAAACAGTGAGAGACTTTATTTTGGGGGGCTCCAAAATCACTGCAGATTGTGACTACAGCCATGAAATTAAAAGAGGTTTGCTCCTTGGAATAAAAGCTATGACCAGGGGGAGGAAAAAAGATGGTGGTGGAATAGAATGTTGGAGGTTAACTCTGTTATCCTCCTGCATGCTCATTTCTCTGCAGAGTGTTCCACTGTTCTTCTATTCACTATAAATGGGTTCAGGACAGATTTAGGCCTGACTTAGCTTTGTATTCTCAGTGCCGATCACCACACTTTGCATACAGTAGGTGCTTAATATTTCTGAAATAAGTAAATAAATGAATTCAGCAAGCAACACGAAGGAGTTGGGAAAAGTTTTCTGAATAAGCTGGAATTTATGCAAGAAAATGAAAGGTTGATATGATTTGAAAGAGATATGGATTTTAGTGAAAGGAGAGCAATACTGCTGTGGGAATCACTGATTCTTTAGCTAGATTGGACATCAGGAACAATTGAAGTGAAAGTAAAGTCGCTCAGTCGTGTCCGACCTTCTCCAGAGGATCTTCCCAACCCAGGGATCGAATCTGGGTCTCCTGCATTGTAGGCAGATGCTTTACCATCCGAGCCACCAGGGAAGTCAGTTAAACAGTAGTTAAAACAATCCTGGTCACGGACACATGTCTTTTCTTGAAATAGCCCCAAAATCAGGAGGGTCAGACCCTGTGAATAAATAAGGCTAGACAAAAAGCATGCTTCCCAGGTGGCGCTAGTGGTAAAGAATCTGCCTGCCAGTGCAGAAGATGTAAGATACGCAGGTTCGATCCCTGGGTCAGGAAGATCCCCTGGAGGAGGAGTAGAGTATACCTCACAGAGACGCCATGGAATCCTCACTCTTAGTGGTGAAGCTTACTTACTGCTGCCAACATTCCAGGATGATCACTGGGCTGTTCATCTAAGGAGTCCATCTTAAACAAGATCACCATGATGACCTTAACTGAAGAGGTTCTCCTAGATTATGACTCTCGGGTCTTCAAAGTGAGCCCCAGTCTGTCCATACTGAGTGTTTATGGCTATGATGTTCCAACTAAACCCTTTATGCATCTGATAAGGAAGGCTCAATCAGGCCCTCTGATGGAGCGATCTGGTCCACGGTTGCCTGACGAATGGGTCCAGCAGGAAAACTGGATTTGATGAATGCCCTCCTGCTCACTCCAATGAAAACAGAAATCTGGCTTCATCCAAGATTGACAAGCATTGGCAAAGTGGCCTGGAATGGGAAGTGTCAGCTCTTTTCTTCACCTGATGTGTTACCCAGAGTTAAGGCTCTTTCTCTACTGAAGCCTCTGTGAAAGAGATCTGACTTGCTTGATAACAACTCAAGTGCCTTCTCCATTACTAGGAAGCAGAGGGGAACCCTGGAGAATACTTACCTTGTTACAGGTACAGGAGCCAGGGAGGTTCCTGGTGAAGAGGGGGTGGCACTGTGCAGGCCCTGGCCCTGGAGAGCAAGAAGAGGCCATATATAAGAAAACGGGTGAAGGAGAGATGAGATCACCCGTGTTGTGAGGCGCTACCCACTGCATGTCACCCCTGGGGCCCTCAGAAATTAGCCCTCCCAGGAGGGGCTGGGGTTTGGGGAGCCACAGACCAGTAAGCAACCCAAGTCTCTGCTGAGCCCAGTAATGATGCTTTACAACTTTGTGATGCTTCTGATTTCCTTAAAATGATCTCCCATCTGACTCCTTGCTCCACCTCTCATGTGGCTTCCATGGGGTGACTGGGGGATTTTATTAATCCCATTTGTCACTTGAGGGCAGTGAAGTCCAAAGAGATTTCCAAAGTCACCCGTGGAGCTAATGGTAGAGCTGAGATGAAACCAGAGTCCAGACTGAGAGATTTGCTCTCCCAGAAGGAGAGCTTTGAGCAGAGTATAGCCGACTTCCCAGGCTTGCCTTGACTTGGGGATGAGAAGAAGCACAAGAAAGGAGGCAAAGGAGAGAAGCCTTCTGCAAACTCAGTTTCCTAAGGAGTCCTCAGGAATGCACTGCCTTCTCCCTCAAGACTTGTTAGTGGAGGCCACTAGGATTGCATCTTGGA